>VZTO01023443.1:155151-173156 GCA_013400615.1 Syrrhaptes paradoxus | reverse complement strand
CAGCTGGACCCAGGACACCTGCTCTCTTTCCTCCCCTAGTACAATCTACAGCAGGATTTTTGAGTCTGGGAACTGTAGAATACATCTATGTTCCTTAAGTTCCTCAAATTAATTAAAACAATTTTCTGGCATTAGATGTCACCTTCTTTTGGATGCTATTGCTTCCTCTTTAAAAAGACTGGTTTTCATTCATATCTATTTTAACCTCACTATTGGCCCGGATATTACATGATGCTTTGGGGAAAGATCATTCTGTTGCAGGGAACTTCTGGGAACCTAGTCTTCAGAATTGTCTTATGTGAGACCTGGGATGAGATGGATATTGGAAGTTCTATGTTCCTAAAACATAGAGATGGGACCAGGACTCTGAGACAGAGCTTTGGTCATTTCCTTATAATGATCACTTCATAAATGCCTAAAATGTGTATTCATATTCTCTGGGATTCCACAGACATTCTTTGTACTCCCCCTCTTCTGTATTTCCCCTTTGATTTCTTTACCTGCCTCACTATGCACTGGAGCAGCTTCCGTCCCCAAAATATCACTTGCTTCTCCCATGGAAGGAACAATCATCAGCTCCCACTGAGAGGTATCATCCCAGTCAGTGCACAAGGAAGAGACTAGAGGAAAGACACAGAGTTCCTCCTGCTCCAAATCAGTCCCTTTCACATAACACACAGTAAGAAAAGCAACAACACAGGGTCTGTCCAACACAGATGTATATCTCTGCAGTTCCAAATTATACTCCTTTCCTGCCCTCCCTGCTGAGACCTCTGCACAAAGAGTTGTTCTTTCAAATACAGATTCATCAATATTTATCAGCTAGGTTATTGCCAAGGCAAACCTTGAGAAAAGTTTATCCAGATGCTCCAATTGCCTTATGTTAGCAGTGAGCCCAAACACACAGCTGTTCAAAAACTAAAAGGTACTTTCAGCAAGGCTATGATTTAGGTAACACTATCTTAAAGGATTTCTAAGCTCATGAGAAGCATGATTTGTGTACATAACACAAACGATTTGCTTAGATAACACATAAATCTATTAAGAAGTAACTATAGCTTTGGCACACATAGCCTATAAGGCAGTGCTATAAAAGCTGGGTACTAGGGACCGCAGTACAAACATTTTGACTGGGGAGAGATGACTTCATGGAGAGAGGGGAAAAAGTACAAGTCAATCAGCAGTTATTCTATGATCTGCTTGAAGACCTATATGTACCAAGATGTGACAAAATTTCTTTTCTTCTTTTTCAACTAGCAAGGTTTTATTTCAATCTCACACAAAAATGTGTGGTAATTAAGTTAAAGTACAGACTGGCACATCTAGCTGGCAGAAACAGATTATGTGCTTGGAAGATGTATTCACAAAATCAATATGAATCCATTTGGGAAAGTGGAGTAATTTAGAGAAATACCCACTATCCCCTTTTTCAGTTCTGTCTGTTTACTGAAAACACAGTGTGGGAAGAATTGGAAAGGCAACATACACTAAACACCCACATTTAAAAACTATACAGACAAAAGATTGTGTAGTTATTATCAAGAAAAGTTTTGCCTGTGTTCAGTGACTTCTTTCCCTTATACCCAGAAAGGCTTTCAAACAGTTTAAGCAATAATACTTCACACAGAGTCCTGACACAAAGTCTTTGATAAGTTAAAGTTTATTCTTTAAACAAATATTACATTACTCCAAATTTAACTCTCTTTTGGGGGACATCTGAGCTCAAGTCCGAGATATAGTTTGTCCTAGAAGTTTCAAGAGCAGTGACTTAAATAAAAAAGACCTTTGCAAAAGCCACACATTTACAAATACCAATTAGCATTGAGTAAAGCTTCAGTTGGTATATGTAAATATGCTCTTTCCTTAAGTGTGTTGCTTGCTGTTAGACTGAGGTCCAGCCTCATGTTCTGTAAGGCACACGAGGATAAAGGCACAGATTTATCATCATAAACAAAAAAATCTGTGTATTGGCAAGCTTATCACTAGGAAAAATTTGGCCACATGAGGCATGGACACACAGCTGAACTTATGTGAAGTTGGCCTGATCACACGAAACATGGAGCTTTCAGTCAGCTTTACATCAGCTGCAGAAGAACTGGCACTTGATCTACTATAACAAAAGCCTGCTAACCAAACAGTTAACCTATTAAATTTTCTTAAAGAAAACTAAATCAGCAGAGTGAGCTCAAATTAAGTCAAGTGCTTTACAGCATGTAGTCAGTGTTTTGATCCTGTCTGGAAGCTCTCAGATAGGATTTATCATATGTCAAGCCATGACTTGCCCCTGGATCTCTCCTTCAGCTACATATGCTTTGTGTGCCGTTTCAGCTCTCAGGACGACCTGGCCCTTGATGAAGTTACACACTGATCTGAAGCCTGAAAAGTTTTCCATCACTGCTTGTAAAACTGCATGCAGTGAAGCAATGATAATAAGCTGTACATTTTTTCAGGTCCTCAACCCATATGGGCAGTAAATTAAACAATTCATTCAGCCACATCAATAAGAGAGAAATAATGTGAAAAGTAACTTTATGTACTCTTCAAGAGTTGTCTGAGCTGTGGCCTATTTTTTTTGCTATTGTATCTTGCGACTTGTAAATAAACCAAAGCCTTCCTAAGCAATTAACATTGCAGCATATTCTGTGTATTCTCATTACTTTAACTTATTCTGTACCCTCTGTGGATCAAGTGTCAAAACCACATGGTGGAACCACAGACTGAACCTGAATGTCTGTGTTCTGAAAGAGGGTTTTGCCTTCCTGTCTCTTGTTGTTGTGGTGGATCTTGTGGAACTTAATTTAATCTGAGCAATGTTTTGGTTTAGTCCTATTAGTATTAACTAGACATACTGAGTTTCTTCCATTGTCAATACACTCTGGTTCTTTACCTAACAATGTATAATCAATATGATTTTGGAAATTTTATTTGATCTAGTTTTAGTATTTATAAAGGAGTATTAGTAATGCAGCTGATTCCAAATTATTCGGCTGCTGAACATAGTTAACTATATGGTTGTTGAAAGGGCCTGCCACAGGAACTAAACTTATGTTTTCAGCTTACACATACCTGACTTCTTCATCTGATAGTCTTCTAATTATTCTAAAAATTGAGATACATGCTATTGTCCTAGAGCAAAATAAGCCCCCACCCCCCCCCAAGATTAAGAAGGGAAGTTGGCTTTGTCCTTTGGCAAAAAATGTCAGATTGATTCACCAACAGTATATGGATTTAGAGAAATCTAAACTGCAGAGTAATTTTGACAAAGTAAAGACTGTAGAATTAAATCCAGGATGGTTTTGACCAAATATATCATGTACATATTCTTTGGTTCTTTCAGAGCTCCACTCAGCAGTAGCAAACATCAGTGGAGTAGATATTCAACAGAGCCCAGAATATAGGGCCTTATGCAGCATTCGATGAGTGGCTCTCCTTTGGCTCTGTGACGTGACCATGGGCTACTCTGTTATTTTTCAGTGATTCAGCTTATCCTTCCAACATCTCCACTTGGAAAAGATCACCTCATTTTTATTTTAAGATTTATGGATATTCTACATGCATGCACCTTGAATTTTGACTTTCATTTCTGCTTGATTGCTTTTAATTTATTGTGCCACTGAAGTACAACTACTTTATTGTTAAAATGGAGTGGTTTTTTATTCATCCATAAAGAACAGGATTATGAATAATACTTGGGTTCCTCAGTGGAGATTCACTGGGTTTTCTATAAAATAAGTCCCAAGAATAATGTAAGGCTACTTTTGGTATTAATTCAGAATAATTCCTCTTGCATATTAAAACAAGAGTTGCTACCACATAAAAATACTACCAAATGAAAAATAATATCTTACTTATTCAGAGATCAGCAAAAGCTAAGTCACTAGTATTCAAATTTACAAGTGTAACTCAAGATAAATGAATGGATATGGCTTAAAAATCACAGATAATTTGATTAAGATTGCTGGGACTTTAAGAAAAACTCCACTCCCATTATGTAGTAAGCCAGTTGATTGGATGTGATGGGGTTGTGGATGAGGAAGGTATGCTTTAAAAAAGAAGGCGGGATCTTGCTTGGAGGAAGAGATGATAGATTTGCACATGGTTTAGATGGTACAAAGTGTGTCACAAAAAGTCTAGATGAATCGAGATACCTGCCAGGCAAAAATAAGAAAGTAAAATTACAGGAGTTCTGGGCCATCTTTACCTTACATAGATGCTGTGCAAAGCAATTAATTATCAGCAAAGTACTGCACAGAAAATTTTTATGAAAAAGTGCAGATGAAACCTCTTTTTCTTGTGCTGCAAAATTAATTATATAGAAAATATATCATTGGCCACTCAGGGAGAAACTAAATGAGCAGGGTTCTTTCAATGTTCATTGCTAAAGTAAAATGGATGATCATCTTGCATTGTGCTTTCAAAGAGAAACATAGCAATAAACACATCTGAAAATAAAGAAATTGCCTTCAAAAATGTATTCAGATTAGCTTATGAGTTAAAAGTAAAAAATATCTACTTTAATTGTAAACAAAATCAATGTATCAAAATAGATAGAGCTTGAAAATTAATACCAAGAAATAGCTTGGATCGAGTTGATCACAAGACTCCATAATATCTAAATGGATCTGCCATGTCAAATGCAGAATTGACCAATGTGTAACTTGAATAATTTGTAATAATCATGCTTTTGCTATAAAATGTTAAGCTTGGCCAGTGATTAATTAATTCACCCTATAGCTATACTATTTTTGCCTGTGTCCTCCTTATATATAAGGCAAAGACTCCATCATACTTTAATGAGAATAAAAATCTAATACTTCATTTCCAAACTTGGGTATCTATTATCAAGCATAGAGTTAAGTGATCTTATAAGGTATGACCACTATAAGGTTTCTAAATATGGATTTAAATGTTTAGTTAAAATTCAGTCTTTAAAAGCTGAATACCTGAAAAAGAGGACACTTGACTTTATGCTTCTAAAGATTTATAGCGACATCTGTACTGAGTAAAGAAGAGTTCAGAGAAATTAACTGGTATCCAATGGGACAGGGATAATCATCTAGTGCAGACTGACGCTATCCAGAGACACCTGCTTTTCTAAGCATACTGCCACATTGCTATAGTCTTGGACTGACTTAGCAGCTATGGGTCAGTACTCTACTGAGTCAACTAAACTACTTATGGCTTTGCTGCAAGATGGAAATGCTCCCACCTCCTTCCATTTTAATTTCTGTCAAATTGCCAGCTCCTTCTTCAGTCTGTGAAATTGTTATCCTCATCTCTGTAAAAAGACAGTGAAACGAGGACTTGGGGGAATCAGCGGTAACATTTATGAAAAGCAGGACACAGAAATTCTTATAATTGAAATGTTATAAAATTCCCTGGAAATATAACTAAATGGAGTAAAAGTAAGCAATATACGGACCCATCATTATTTACCATATTTATGCAAAAACTCATACAACTCATTTAACCAGGGAGTCAAGAATTTGTCCTCTTCTTAAATATATTCTCTTTCTGCTTAAATCATTAGCATTGCATAGAACATGCTATTCTAATCAACTTTGGTAGAATGCAAATAAAATATGCAGTTTCCTATTTTCTTTCTCATATTCCACCAATACTGATTTGATAATTCAGTCTGCTGGAATACCAGGTGTCCCATTATGTAAAAATGTTTTCAGTCATAAGGTGAATGAGAAGTTCAATTTCTCATTACTATTTTCCCCATCATTTTTATAGTATCATATTTTCCTTTATGCTGCTCTTTCCCATAGCGTGCTTACGTAATAGCCCATCTGCGATGCATAACTAATGACATGCAAGGTGTTTCATTAGAGTGTGCCTGTTATGATATCCCTGCTTTGTAAACAGAAATGCTCTCTTTTCCCAGTTGCTTTACTGACACTGATTACTTCCTCACTAGTGACAATTTATGGGAAATAAAAGCTCTAAATAAAAGCTCTTGTATCCCTCTTACAGGAGATATCAATCCCGTGACATCAGCACTGAAAGATTGCTAGATACCATACAGTAAAAGTACAGTAACCAGTGATTATACACCCTTCCAAAACATAGCCATTTCTTGTCACAAGCTCATGTGATCTCTGGTTGTGAGTTCTGAGGTACCTCTGTAAAAATATTTTGTTTCTCTCCCCTGTCCCTCTCCAAAACAGCTTCCCCTATATACACAGTACAGTTGGCAGGTTAGCCAGGCTTTAGAATACTTTTGTTTTTTTCACTTTGCAGTAAAACCGTGCAGAGGAAAAGCTCTCCCAAATCAAGCACAGCCAAAATAAGCTGCTGCTTTCTGTCTCTTGTTCTTGTTGTGTTCCAACCACAACGTGAAGGAAGAAGATAGATTTTAAATTAGGAACTTCAACACTTTTCTTTGAGCTAGAGATGTCTAAGACTTTTTAAATTCACTTTGCAGTTTGTCACCCTGAAAAGAATGGCTTGGGTCCTCAATCTGAGCTTGTTACATTTGCAGAAAACAAACAAGGGATGTCAAGTGCAGACAGAGCCACAAGAGTGTCACTTAGCATTCCTGTATTCTCTTCCCCTTCTGCAGGTATGCTAGGTATAGCAAAAGACCAAAACCTTATTACAAACTTAAATTTAATATACAAAGTGGGGATATCTAAGATATCTGCCATCACCAAAGGTTTTATGAACACAGTAATATGAATTCTGTTCAGTGAAAGTATTTCATATTCTTAGGAAGTGAACCTTGATCTTTTATGCCATGTAGGACAGCAAATCCTCAGACCATGTTTTTTGATGCAAACACTTGTGAAAACTTTTCTTACAGTGAATTCATGAGTTGAAGAGTGGAGAAACAGGGCCACAGCCTGTATCTACAGGACTGGGAAAGTATTTGCATAGCTACAGTGTAATTTTATGGTAGAAGAAGATCTGGCTGCTGAGGTTTCCATTAGAAGGCAATGCCAGATGGACAGTCACAGAGAATGCAATCACAGGTTTCCCAGGATGCATGATCCGGGATCCAGGGTGTCCGGGCCATTGCATACCTGCCCTACAGAATACGTGATCCATCACTCTTCTGGAAGTCTTCCAACACACCATTCAACCCTTCCTTTAATTAACAGGAAAGAAAAAAAACAGCAAACTAAACTATGCTGTTGCTACTGTGTCTCCAATATTTTTTGTTTGTTTTTGGCATCTTGTTCGCTAAAGACTTCCTTTCAATTTCTCTCCAATTTCTTAGACAGAAATGCCAATAGAAGCCTGTGCTTATTTTTAAAGAAGTTTTATTGATCACTGCTCAGGCAGTTCTAAGAAACTAGTCATCTGGGAACAGTGCAACATGCTGGAAAATGGCATCACAATGGCCCTTTTGGCTGGCCCTTTACTACCTACCACCCAGGCAACGTAACAGAAACAAGGGAGACAAAGTGTACAGTCTCCAGGTTCCTCACCCAAGTTATATCTGCAATCCAAAGACAAAAACCTGTCTCTTCAGCATGAGGCATTTTGCTAAGTATATTTCAACATGACAAGTATCTCAAGAGACTGAAAACACACATCATCATCTTTCTCTGTGAATCTAACCACCTTACTCTTGCATTTGTAGTGGTGAACAGATAACATTTCCAACAATTTTCTTGTGGAAAGAAGACAAAAGACACATTAGAAGTCTAAGGACATTACAAGCAAGCTGCAACATGGGGAGTTTGTATAAAAATGAGTCAAGTTAGTAGTCACTTTGGTCAGCATCATTCCCATGGATAGAATGATAGAAATGTAAAATGATTGAAATGATAGAAAAATGATAGAAAAACATGACCAGGAAAGAGTTCTGCTCTTACATTAGGGGTTACTACAATTCACTCATTAGAAAGGCTCTTTAATACTACAGAAACCTGTTAAAATTCCCCCAATTTATTACTAGCATTATCATTATTGTTATTGTTAATGTTATCATCAGTCTTATTATTACTGTCTTGCAATATTGTGTATCTGGTTTGATTTGCTTATACCTAATAATTAGCAGAGTGACCTGGCTTCCACTTCATACACCAAAGCACCAACGAGCCTTGACAAACAATTTCTGAAGTGGCTGAGTAGTAAAATTGCACAGCAAGCGTATATACTGAAATAGTGATGATTTGTAGGACTTTGTAAATCACACAGCTAAAAAAAAAAAAGAGACTAACAATCCATCAGTTTTTCCATCAACTTAAGATGAGGATCTCAGATTTGACCTACAGAGTGTCTGAATTTACAGACTTCTTCCTATAACTAAATAAAACTTTGCAAGCAAAAGTGATAAATGCATTCAGTACAAAAGAATTCATTGTTTTCTGTTATAATAACTTGGTGGTGTCAGAGGTCACCTTTCAGGTGAGAGGTCAAAGAATTAGGCTGATTATGTCAAGAAAATATAGGTAACAAAAACGTTTTGTCATTAACTGAGGTCATTCTTTATTTGAGAACAGTAAACAACGTTTTTTTCAGAGGTCAACAGTTGAAAGAAACTGGCTAAACAATCAAAAGCACCTAAAAGTCCTTTGGGGCCAGTTAGAGTTCATTACATTTTTGTTTCAGATGTTACTTACTTTGGCATATTAAGCTATTCGGATTACTCCAGTAGCTTGAGAGAATGCCTTAGCAACCTTAACATCTTAGTTCTTGTCTGATCTACAGGGACACTGATGGTACTGCATATGATAGTGCTCCAGAAATGGTGCCCTCAGAGCAGCAATTATCTACTCAATGTCTTTGAGTATTGCTCATCTTATACAGTTCCAGATGAAGCAACTACTACTATACTGGAGAGGACAGAGGTTGCCATGCTAAATCGAGATAAAACTTTCATTTATAGTATATTCTTGCAGCCTGCTCTTGACAGTGACATTGCCCTCTGTGGTTTGCTGCAGTGCTTCAGTATGTGAAAAGAACAAAATCCTTGGGCAAAATGTTCTGCTGTTCTTGTGGAAATCAATTTCAGAGTTTAAATCATCCTTTCCTGAACTGGTTTTATACTGTACAAGACAAGATTCTACCCACACTCCATCACACTGAGCAGATATTACCCTGTTGCACTGCTTCAGCACTTCTCAGGTTCAGATCTTGGCTAGAACAAAAAACTTGCAAATGATCCCTCCAAAGCAAATGTGCAGAAGGACACCTTATCTCCTGCATTTAAGCAACTGTATTTTTTGCAGTCTTCATGATTTGTCAGTATTCACACACTATTGCAGGTGTCATGTCACGTGTTTTTTTTTCAGTCAATACCATGACTTGCTTGTCAAGTAGGGTCCTTTCATAATTTTGGAAGCATGATGCTGAAAAGACCTCCTCTGGGATTAGGGTTAATTTAATACCAATTGCAGGAAAAAAGTGGGTCTTGAAGACTTCTTATGTTGGGTCAAATTTTGCTTGTAACTGAAGATTTTGCATGCATAAAGGAGAAAATACTCACATGATTGAGCACAGAGAGGAGAGAAAAGATGTATGAGGCCAGAATGTGCCAGTGAATTTCAGACAGTGTGAAGCAAATGAAAAAAATCAGTGCAACAGAGCAGAATGGAGGACTTGAGCAAAATAGTCACCCTGTTACCTCAGGAAACAGGTGGCTCTTTATAAAGAATTAAAAAAAGACATAAATGATCTACAGGAAGAAAGGAATATAGGGAACAGGTGTAACTACAACGCAAAATACAGAAGTGGAATTGTAAGTAGAGTAAAAGCTGGTAAGGACTATGAACTGGGAGATAAGAAATTTGATTTTTTTCACAGGAAACTAAAAGTGAATAACAGGTCTATTAGCAGAAAAGTTATGAACAAGAAAGGTTGAGCAGAAGAGAAGTTTGTCAATGAGTTTAGCTGGAACACAGAATCAAAGTTCAGTGACTTGCATTACTACGTCTTGTGGAATCTTTCATTTTGTATGTATGAATATAAAGAAAAACCTCCTGGTCAGATCTTAGATAGAAGGACATTTCCACACAGAGCCCATATAAATATATATGGAACAGGAAATAATGTCTAAGACCTATTAGTTTGTCTATAAAAATAAAAATAATTACTACTTATGAAGGACCTATAGCATTGATCCTGGGACAACATAGAATTAAAAAGTCTTCTCCTCTTGTCAGTAAAATTGATGCTAAGCATCATGTATCAAATCACTAAGCTAATGCTGAAGTGGAAAAAACCACCTTCATTTCAGTTTCAGTGAAAATAGGATTGAAGAAAGAAAATTTGCGAATGGAAAAAATAATAATTGCCATGGAAAGAATTACCATCACAATGCTTTTGAAATAACATTGTAAACAAAGTATATATAAAAAATAGAAGCCAAGATCTTTATCTGTTGGAAGAGATGTTGATTTACACCACCTGAGAATCTGGCATCGACTGTAAGAGGACAATCAAGCTTTTTCTTCTAAACACTGAATAGTTCTTACTACAGTACTATTATATTATAATATGACTAGGAAATGCTGCAAATGGATCTAATTATTATTATAATCCTAACATTATAATCTTGAAGTCCTTGTCAAATGTTATTTCCAAGACATAGAGAGATGTCCTACAGGCAGGAGAATTAAAATAAATAGATTAAATAATTTCCTACTGGCGAGATATCCTAAAAAGCTAATAGGTTTAGATTCCAGATTGGATTCTTTAGCAAAGATATTTGATTTGCTTGTCAAAATTTAAAGATCTTACAGTGCTCCATCAATCATTATGTATAAGATAGGTTAATAAGAAAAATCAAACTCAACAATTACAATCCAGAAAAAAATTTGGCAATGTGTACTAACTATGGGTCAAGTGTGATTGTGACTTTAGTCTAATTTCAGTGGTCTTAGGTGTATGTTTAGTTAGTACTAGTCTATGTGCTCTATTGTTTTAGATACATAATAATAGCTCTATTTTAAAAAAATGGTGGCTTGCAGGTACAGTGAACACAGATTCTACAAAATTTAGTTGACTGTATCTTATTTGCGATTATGTGAGTGATGTGATAAGTATTGAAACCAAGACAGACAAAATAAGTGAATCAATGTCCGTGCCAATAGGATTCTTCCACCCCCGTCAGCTTGCTTCCACCTGATTTTAGAAAACCGTCCCAATAATTCTTCATGAAGCAGCCATTCCCTCTGTAAGCAAAGGTTCGGAATTGCTTCAGCTGTGAAGGGATCTTATGGTTTGAAATATATCACACTGGAAATAAGAACAGTCATTTAATTTGACCTTTGTGATGTTTGAATAGTTTCCAGATGACTTCCAGATGACAACAGTGCCTCTTTGGAAGTAACTCTTGCCTGATTAAGGAAATCAAGTTTTGTTTTTTTTTTTTTTTTAAAAAGTCTTCAAGTCCATAAATGTTATCAATCAGGTCAGTGTGTTCCAGTATGAGCCAATACCCTTATCTTACATTATGTTGATATTGCTGCCATCTGTTACACTTAAAAGCTTTCAAACTGAAAGAGAAGGAATATTCTGTTAGCAAATAATTTCTACTAGTGTACCATCTGCACTTCTGCTTGTTAAGCCTGACAAAAAAATCACCTTTGATATCCTCTATCTTACAAATGTCTCTCTAGAGTCTTGTGTGGTAGTGCTAAAGAGATGGCGGTTCCTGTGGAATCTGCTTGCTTCTCTGCCAGGGAACCTTTCACTCTGAGGGAGAAGAAAAGGAAAACACCTGATTCACATTGTGCCTTTTGGAAAGCATTATGGTGAAAGAACAGATGAAGGGTAGTGTGAGCTATGAAGTTTGGTTATGTCAGCTCTGAAGTTGTACAACAACCACAGATCTGGTCAGAGTGAGGCTATAGTGGTTTTTTATCAACAATTACTTAATGCTTTTGTGCGTGCTAGGCATTTTTTCAGCTCCATAATGCTACAAAAACTACCCCTGTTCAGTGTACAAAACCCCTCTTGCCCAGGGGCAGACAGTTCTTCAGAGATGAACAACCCCACATCTGTGGTCCTGAGGACAGATCTTGAATTTGTAAATGGCCAGATACAATTCCAGACCATGAGCTCCTCCTGAGAAACCAGCAAGATCCTTTCAAGATCTGTAGCTGTCTCCATTTCTCCCCACAACTCCTACCTACTGTTACGGTCACTAATATTGTTAGGAATACATAATGTTATGGATGAGTTTGCTGTTAGTGAAAGTAAGGACCTGAACCTTGAGCCCTACAGTGACAAGGTTTAATTCTACACTCTGCCACAGACCTCTACAGAGTACTGTTAAATCACTGTTTCTGTGCCTCAGGTGCTTAGTTATGCAGTAGGTTTCCTCTTTCTCAAGCATTTTGCAAGGATACATGCCCTGGAGTCAGTGAGAAAGTCAGGTACCTGTGATGCTGAAGAGAAATTTGTCTTGCTGCAGTTCAAAGAAAACAAGAGGACAGGCAGCAAATTATATCTGAAGAGTCAATGCATAAATTAGCTGAGGGAAAAGGTTGCTTTAACTGTTCATTGTTGTACAAAGGGAAAAATTCATCACTTGTGAACTTTCTGAAATACAGGTGTAATTTTTTTTAACAAATTAATTATTAGCTATACTAAGTATCATAATGTAAATTAGATGTATTTTCTGTAGTAAATATTCTTACACCCAAAATACTTCTACGGTGAAATGTAGCATGCTACTTATTGCTTGTCCAAGTAGCATTTTCACAGCTAAACACTCCAAATTATCTAATGCAAAAAACCTCATTAATAATACAGTCAAAATCTTTACAAGTACAAAACCACCTTCTTAGTATTTACCGTTTGTCTGTGGTAGCGTCCGCAATCTTGCCTCCCAATCTGCTTCATTACACATTTCCTCACCTCAGCATTCTCCCTTCCCCCTGCTCCCAGGGAAGGGGTGAAATCTGCCCACAGGCCCCCAACATCCCCAGGGTCCATTTGTCCGGCAGACACTGCCTGGGGCAGTCAGCCCCTTCCCCAACGGCACTCCCAGAGCTGGAGCTGAGAGGCTGGGCAATGGGCACGTGGCCACGGGGTGCCTGGTAAACCCAGCTCAGCCCTGCTCAGTCCAAGGGCAGCCCAGCCACCCCCTGGGACCTGCCACAGCCTGATACCTGTCCCCGGCAGTGGTAAGTGTAACCATGCTAACTGGCTTATAACGTAATGTTGTTAATTTAAAATAAATGAAAGGAAGCTACACTGAATACAACTATTGTGTATTTAATTTCACACTGAGGAAAACTGACAAAACTGATGGGAAATAATTTTTTTAATAATATAGACTCTGTTGAAATAATTGACTTCCTTCTAATTCCTTCTTTGAGAAAATGAACATTATGCATATTCTCATAATGTATTTCATAAATGATGAATGATTCATGAAAGACTTGCCTGTGATGAATTAAAAACACGCAACCACAGATTCAAATCTTAATCGAATGCTTTGTGTCTCCTAGTAATTTGATAATAAATCTTTAATCTTTTAGTGGTATAGGTTAATGTTGACAGAAAAATCGTTTGATTTTCCATAAAGAGGTCAGCTACTCTTCTGCTTCATTTCACTACATCCCGTGTTGCACAAAATAGGTATCAATATTTCTCACTTTTCTGCAGGACTCCATGGGCACTATCTAATGCTAATACACACATCTGAAAAAGGACATTACCTATGCCTGAAAGGAGACCACCAAATTAATGATCCCTCTAGTATTAAAGATTCACCTAGCTATGCAATTATTCGGCCTGAGAAATATGGATTTTCTTCCTCTATTGTAAATTTAGGCCTTATTTTACCAGAGCAAGCCATTCCTACTCACTCAAACATGAGGCAACTGTTAAAGGCAGCTTAGCTCAAGGGAAGCCCAAGGCCTGTGGCCTTCAGGTAGCAATGGCAAAATCATATTTACTGGGTTACAAACTGCATTCATCCTCATGTGTTGCCATCAGTAGGGGTGCAGCCTGAGAGACACAAAACAAAAAGACCACCGATACAAACACTGCCTATATTTCAAGGGAAATAGTAGCAAGCCTTTGTTCTTTGAATTAAAACCCTTCCTTCTGTTTAAATCTTTGAGCTGCTTTGGTTAGTCTATGACAATTCAATAATTATTTGCATACCATCGATTTTCTTCTAAAGCTAAAGTCATTAGACCTTTGGCTCACAGCCAGTTTTGCCAAACCTAGATGGATAGAAATCATGCGTAAATTTTAATGGTAGTTAGATTCTGATTCTGAGATTTTCTTCAGTTGTTAGATTGTCAAAATAAAATGCTGAACAAACTCATGTCTTGTATCATTACATTTATAGTTGAAAATTACTGGTCAATATTTGCTTGCACATTAACTAATAGCACTATTTCTCTGACTATACAATATTATATTTAATAGCAATTGTGATGCCTCACACCACAGTAAAAACTGTCTTCAAAAAAATCAATAGTTTCCCTGGTTTGTATCAAGGAAGACAGATGAACAATACATCATGTATTTTGCAGTGATTTTTTATTCTGACAACATGGTATTCAGAATTACTTTGAATGATAAGTATGATTCACCGTAGAGTCAAATTCTAATATAAAATGCATCTCTGAGTGCCTTTGTTGCTTCTGTTTTGGGACAAGTCACTGCAACAGTGTTTCAATGATTTTTCTGAACTGGAGTTCACACCACCAGTTTTGCCTGGTTGATGCCATTTGTGGATTGTTCAAGTCAGAGAAACATAATTTGACTCATAGTGCATCATGAATCTAACTCCGTAGTTTAAGACAAATAGAGTATGCATAGAGAATAATAGAAAACTTATTTGCCTAAATTAACATCCTTAAGTTTCAAATACAAGCATTCTAAGGTTCTTTCAGAAAGAGGACTCTCACCAAGAAAAAAGACATCCACCAACACAATTGACCAAGCAGGTATGGCATGCAGCCTACAACAGTAATACATCAAAATGGAGTGGCTTTTTGGCAGCTGTTTATACTGAAAAAATATTGCTGCTTTTAAGTGAAGAGTTCTCTCAATGATCATTGAATCTCAATGATTCAAATACAGTTTTTTTGACAGTTTGAACCAATTTTTTTCAGAGCAGGTATACTACGGATGCAATATCAATGATGTTTTAGTATGACAAATTATCTTTATTCATACTCATGGTAGAAAAATCTCTTACCTTTTGTTATCTGAACAAAAAATGGCTTGCTGTAAGACTAAAGCATTAGTGAAATTGTGCAAAAGTTCAATATGTCACAAATTCTTCATGAATAATTGCTGAATATTCTTGACTGGTAATCCTCTTGGCACCTCCTCGTCAAGGACAGTGTCTTTCCTGCCTATGTATGTATTTGTCTGCATTGGAGCTTTGCTTCAAACTCAGTCTCTTTATTCCAGAAACATCTTTCTCTGTACCAGAACCGTGTGCTGGAGTTTTGTACCAGCAAACAATACCTGAAGGATAAACCTAGAACTGAAATATTACAGTCTTTGATTTGCTGCATTTTTTTTTAAATGTGCAACTTGCATGCCATTTTTTTCCTACATTGCCCTAAAACATTTGAGCTTTGCATTCTTTTGGTTTTTACATAGTATACAAAAAGATCCAAAATTACAGGCAAATAAAATCAAAGACCAATACGTATTATAATAACTAGCTACATTATACAGCCTTTTTACTTCTTTATTTTTCCTGACACATAGAAGACCATGGGCACCTTGAAGTCTCAAAGTAGTTTAAGAGACATTACTCTACTTACACAATGTCATTAAAAAGGCATTTAAAAAATCAAATACTATTAAAATTGACCAATGTAGGTTAAAGGACTATAATGTTTTTTTTTCAGATGTTGAGATGTTACTGGTGGAAACAAGCATCACAGTAGAAAGCAGAGGAGGAGAAGGAATCAAATGAAAAAGGTAATTTTGATGGATAAATGTTAAAATATGAGAATTAAGAGAAATGAGAAATCAGGTGGTAAAGCAGTCTTTGTGCAAGTGTCTCAGATGAGTTGGAGATTTGTATGCAGAGAGAGGGAGAAAAGAAAAATGGACACTTGGATATAGAGATGACACAAGGGAAGAAATAGGAAGCATCTAGGAGAAAGAAGTGCTAGGATACTGAGTAAAGAATCTGAAAAATGAAAATGAATAGAGATATGACAAGTCCCTTTTCTGCCTGTAGGATTTCCTGACAACCACAGCACTGTGTGCCTGAAGACCAGTTTCAGCTGTGCAGCAATCATTGATGTCGATTTAGTATGTGCAGCCAATGAAAACAATGGATTATGGTTAACTTAAGGATAGCAGTCATATAGATTCTCACCACTGTGGTGAAACAACTTTCCGTGAAGGCTTGAATCTACTTGCCACATAAGTTTCTGTCTCACTGCTATCATTTAGCTAATATTTCAAACATTTTGTCTCATCTTTATTTCTTTAATAACATTCTCAGACTCACTAACTGGATGGTTTTAATATGCCTTTACCCACGAGTCAGTTTATCATACATTTACATTTTTCATCACAACCAATGAAAATGAGAGAATTTTTAATCTTCACTCTTTTCGTGGCATTTCTTTTGCACTGGTGTCAATGACTTCATCAGCTTGAATTACAGAGCATCGTGGTTTATGATTTCTTATTAATTTTCTTAAAAAAATACTGAATTGACAAATGCAGTTGTTCAAATTATAGCCATATAAAGATCTGCTCTATTCTGCTGCTTCTTCTTATCACAAAAACGAGTAAAAGTGGGAAATTATTCTCCACCACAGGAAAACAAGTGAGGACCCCTCCTATTATTTACTAAATAGACCCTGAAATAAAAGTTACTTCCCTGATGATATTCTCCAGACTTTTCACTTATTCCCCAGCATCCGGAATCTGGAACTACTAGGAAACAGCTGTGCTATCAAAGCATTCCTGTACAGAGGTTGCAAACATATCAAAAATATCAAACTGGAACTGAATGTACAGGAACACCTCAAGTGAAAGTTAAATTGCATTTTTTATAGAAATGGGGGGATATTTTTAAAGGACTAGAAAATTCACTGAGAAGCTAGTTGCAAATTGGGAAGAGCAAGCGGGTAGCAGCAAGTCCCTGAGAAGGCACTGCATACTACTTCTAGTAGCAACTGGACATAAATAGAATAAAAATAAACAAAAAGTACAGAACTTATTCTCATTATTAAAGACATTATTTTCATTTTCATGAAATTAGTTTTTACCATATGCTTCTGGTGATGATATCTGTCAGAAAGCCCTTTTACTCTGATACATAGGAAACAAAATAAGAAAATGTGTGTTTTTCTGTAAAGCAAATTATACAGTGTTAAGGAATCTGTTTACAAAGAGCTAAATAGATCTTTTTTTCACCCCTAATTTATAATGTCCAAAATACTAAGTAATCAGAAAAAAGAACTGGAGTTGAAACAACTTTTTGAGAATGCATCAGATAGCATATTTGCCNTTTACTCTGATACATAGGAAACAAAATAAGAAAATGTGTGTTTTTCTGTAAAGCAAATTATACAGTGTTAAGGAATCTGTTTACAAAGAGCTAAATAGATCTTTTTTTCACCCCTAATTTATAATGTCCAAAATACTAAGTAATCAGAAAAAAGAACTGGAGTTGAAACAACTTTTTGAGAATGCATCAGATAGCATATTTGCCACATCTTTCACAGAATCACAGAATCACTGAATGTTAGGGATTGGAAGGGACCTCGAAAGATCATCTAGTCCAATCCCCCTGCCGGAGCAGGAACACCTAGATCAGATCGCACAGGAACGCATCCAGGCGGGCTTTGAATGTCTCCAGAGAAGGAGACTCCACAGCCTCTCTGGGCAGCCTGTTCCAGTGCTCTGTCACCCTCACTGTAAAGAAGTTTTTTCTCATGTTCAAGTGGAACCTCCTGTGTTCCAGCTTGAACCCATTGCCCCTTGTCCTATCACTGGATGTCACAGAGAAGAGCCTGGCTCCATCCTCCTGACACTCACCCTTCACATATTTATAAACATTGATTAGGTCACCCCTCAGTCTCCTCTTTTCCAAGCTA
>VZTO01023443.1:127305-154232 GCA_013400615.1 Syrrhaptes paradoxus | reverse complement strand
TGCCTCCCTACACTCTCTGACAACATTCTTATATTCCTCCCAAGTGGCCAGCCCCTCCTTCCATGATCTATAGACCCTCCTTTTACACTTGAGTTTGCCCAGCAGATCCCTGTTTAACCATGCAGGCCTCCTGGCACCCCTTCTTGACTTCCTACCTTTCTATCCCTATTTCTACCATATTCTAGGAAATATGTAATTTGCGATTAATAAAACCATATCAAGATCACAGAAAAGTAGAATTTAATGGAATTCACCTATTAACAGACCATTCTGACAATGATTTCCTGTAACTGAGCATCTCAAAACCCACCCTTAAGATCACAGGATAATTCAGTTTGGAAAGGACCTCTGGAGGTTTGCCATCCAACCTCGAACTCTAAGTAGGGTCAGCTACACGGTCATACAGGCTTCTCAGGGCTTTGTCTAGGTTGGTTTTCAAAATCTCTAGGGATGGAATCCACGAAGTCTCTCTGGGCAACCTGCTCCATTGTCTACCTGTCCTCACAGGGAAAAAGTTTCTCCTCATTCCCAGTATGAACTTCTCGTTTCAATTCACGCCTACTTTCTCTCATTCTCCTGACACATGCTACTGTAAAGATCCTGCATCTGCTTCTTCAGTGACCTTCCTCTGATCTACCAGCTCTGCTCCTGTTCACACAGCCCAGGGTGCTGCTGGACATCCCTGCTGCCAGGCAGGCTGCTGGCTCACGCTTAGCCTGCTGCTGGCCCAGAGGCCCAGGGCTTTTCCAGCCCAGCAGCTCCTTAGCCTGGCAGTCACCAGCCTATATTGTTACCAGTGGTTCTTCCTTCCAAGAGGCAGGATTTCTCATCTGTCCTTGACTTTCATAAGGGTTCTTTTGGACCATTCCTAAAGCCTGTCTAGATGTCTCTGGATGACAGTCCTGCTCCCAAGAGTATTGAATGCTCATCCCAGTTCTACATCAGCTGCAAACTTGAGCATTCCCTCCATCACGTCCTCCAGATCATTGACAAAGATGTCAAACAGGACAGACCCCAGGATAAACCTGACTGGTATTCCACTTGTTACTGGCCTACAGTTAGAGTAGGACTTACTACATCACTCTCTGAGCCTAACCATCCAGTCAGTTTTGTCTGACCATCCGGACCACAGCTTCGTAATTTGAACACAAAAATACTGTGGAGGACAACATCAAAAGCTTTGCTGAAGTCAAGGTAAATGACATCTGCTACTCTTCCCAAATCCACAGATGTAGATGTTTCATCTTAGAAGGTAACCAGACTGGTTAGGATGCTTAACCCCTGGTAAATCCGTGATGATGATTCCCTATCATCACCTTCTGTTTTATATGGCCAAAAATGTGTTCCAAAGTAGATTGCTCCATAGGACTGAAGTTCAACTGACCAGTCTGTAGTTCCCTGGGTTTATTATTTAGCCCTTTTTTTGAAATGAACATGATATTTACCTTTCTCCATTCATCAGAGGTGTCCTTGTGATTTCCATGCCCTTTCAAGTACAATAGTGGCTTTGCAAGGAAATCGACCAGCTCTCTCATCACCATTGGATGATCCCCTGAACTTGTACTGGTCAAGTTATCGCTGACTCAGTCTTCACCCACTGCTGGTAGCTCTCCTTCTTGAACCCTGCCACTAAGCACAGGGGTCTGGGAGACACTGTAATGTAGTGGAAGAAACAATTCATGTTGCCCTTCATGTCCCTCATAGGTCTCTGCTCTAGCTGAACTTTAGTTTCTCTGGCATCATCCCTTCATACCTGGACAGTTTTTCAAAATTCCTCCTTTGTATCCTGTCCCTGCTTGCATCCTTAGTACGTAGCCTGTTTGCACCAGGGCTCTGTCATGGGTTCTCTGCCTTGTGCAACAGTTTGTAGCTGAGTTGCACAGCTGCAGGCCAGAACACTTTCTCTCTTGCAGGACAATAATTTTATTGCACAAAAGCCTGCCTGGATTTCAATAGGACACATGTAACAATTCATCCTTCAATGCCTTTATATTTCATGTGTCTTCCCCTTGTAGCACAGCTAGACATCTAAAAGGGTATCTCTGGAATCACTGAGCTGTGAGCAGCCAGGAGTGTAGTTTGACTGCACAAGCTATGAGAACCCTGTTAACCTTCTATACATAACAGAATTTTTAGAAAAAATAGTGATAGAATGTACCTCACAACAATATGGTGTTTTTAAGCAGTGTTTCAGAGAGTAAGCACCCCAAATCCCAAACATTCTTACTAAACAACACATGCACACAAACACTAGAATAAATGGTAAAGAAGACAAATAAAGCCTCCCTGTCAGTACTGCTCCCTGATAGGAGGAACAATATGAGCAATTTAACACCAAGTTAGCTACTAGGAGAACCTAGTAGTTAATCCCTTAGACAGCAGATGAGAGGAGGGACATGGCAATTATTCAACAGAGTCATATTTAAATAGATCTGAAAAGCATTACTAATGTTTACACGATTTTTTTTTCATTTTTGTGTAAAGAAATTCTGTGTAAGAAATTAGATTTCTCAGCTGACTGAGATACATTACAGAACCTTACAGAAAGCAACGACAGAATAAGAACCTTTCTAAGCACAAGAACAGGCACAGTATGGGCTGGCAGCCTTCAGAGCCTTCTGACAGACACTGCTCCTTCAGACTCAGGAGCTAGGTTGGGAAGATTCTCCTTTATTGTTTGGATGGCACAACAATCAAAATATTTCCACTCCTTGCTCAACACTTCAGCTGATGCATTTTTGTCTAGAATGAAGTTAAAAATATTGACCATTATACAAACAAAGTGAAAAAGGTTTATTTTTATGCCATGTTAAATTTCATACTTTTAGAGCCTTCCTGACACATTAATCTGTGTGATTTATTATGGTAGGGAAGACAAATTCAGAAAGATGGAAAGAAATCTGAACAGTAAATTTGTGCTAAGTCCACTGTTATCATACAAAGATAACAGTTTTTCCCAAGGAGGCTGTCTATAGTGAGGTAGGTTTAATCTAAAATTTAATATCAGCTTTTATGACTGAAAGAGAAAACTGAAGTAAAACATGAGCATAAATTAAAGAAATTATACAAAAATTACTATAATTATGAACATCAAAGTTACTTATCAAAACTCCATCTTCTTTATGCTAATTATTTTCCCAACAGATTATTCTGAATAGCATGAAGCCATCTCAGTTATGAAAGAAAACTAGTGTTTTCCCGTTCCCTCATAATTAGTCATTCATATTTAGATAGCCTTCATTCACTGCTGCACAGGTGCCTCAACCTTTGCCACACAATGCTGAGCTGTATTTAAAGAAATACTGTTTGAATACTTCTAAAGGAATACTAAAAATCTGTATTAACAGCTTAATCGCTGTGCATCTCTCCAAAGAAGAGATCTGTCATGTGAAATTCATCTTTTTTGTCAGAAACATGCAGAAAACAGTTCTGACAGACTAAAATACGACGTGATATCAGCAAGCCTGCTTCAGCAGCCCTGCTAATTTAACACCCTATTCAGCAGATATTCAATATCTGTGGCTGCTGGCCATGAAGTTTCAGTGAACTTCTATGGGCTGGCACCTGCAAAGCTTAATTCCAATTCAATAAACATAAATTCCTGCCTTCCTCATTGCAGATACATTAGCTGCTGACTATGTTTATGACTCTCCAGCAAAAGCATGTCCTGTTCACATATCTATACATAGAAGTCAGCATTATATGTCCATCAGACTTCTGAACTTATGTTTGCATAGATTACAATTAATGACATATGAGTGGGAGGAAAGTCCATGAAGAATGATAGAAATACAGATGTGCTCAGAGATGTCAAAAGGAAAAAGGTTGCCTGACCAGTGTATGCCCATCTATCTGGACTCTGAAGACGCTATTTACTTACAGCTGTAATAAGTACTAGAAACCATTCTACAAAAAAACCCACAACAGAACACTCTCCTCCCCAAAGTCTTCTCAGCTACTACATAACTTAATGAGTAAAGCAGTTCACCTGCATAATCTACTCATTGTCCCATGAGCCAGGAACTTTTAATGGAGAGCTACTGCTAGGATGCTACACTGCATCAACCATAATGCACTTTGCTCTTTGACACTGGTTGGTACATCATGACTGATTTAGGCAAGACAAGGAGTTTATGTAAGATTCAATATGGGAAAAATGCTTCTAAATGCCAGGATGTCTGCTTTATCCATCCCAAATCAAAATCTCAAATCTGAGTGATTTTAATCAGAAATAGCTAAACAGCAAAATTCAATGTTCCCTTGGAAAACTGTTATGAGATATCTGATTTGTAAGATAAAATATTCATTATTTTCACTATTTAAGATGATTCAGGATTAAAATCTGATGAAATAACCAATGAGATAGCAGTCTGCTATTTCAATAGGATCCTTAGGATCCTATTGACCTATCCTAGGACCCCACCTTGAGTACTGTGTTCAGATGTGGGGCCCCCAACATAAAAAGACATGGACCTGTTGGAAATAGTCCAGAGGAGAGCCACAAAATTAATCAGAGGGCTAGAGCACCTCCCCTATAAGGACAGGCTGNCCAGGCTGGATGAGGCTTTGAGCAACCTGGTCTAGTGGAGGGTGTCCCTGCCCATGGCAGGGGGGTTGGAACTTGGTGATCTTTAAGGTCCTTTCCAACCCAAACAATTCTATGATTCTATGATTCTTAAAAGAGCATATTACCTGAACAGAAAAATAAATTGTCAATTGTCATCACTACTTTCAGTAAAAAAAAAAAAAAGGACAAGATTATCTGTATCACTGCAAATACATAATGTGAATGAGCAGATCAGGCCAATTTACAAGGCTGTGGGAAGAGTTACGTGACATTATCACCAGATTCTGTTGACTCATCCACAGTGGTGCTCCCAATTTAATGCTGCTGATTCTTTACAGTTTTGAAGGCCATTTAAAAAATACTAAGAAGTATTAAAATAATTGGTGAGGCAATAAAATAAATATAATTAGTTGGTTGCTGGAATGCGTAGAAGGAATTTCTACTGTTTATTTAATCCAGATTCTTGAATTTTGTTAGGCTTGCTCAACAGTGTGTGCATACTGCAAGTTTTATGGTTGTAGAGATGCTAAAATTAGCTTTAAAACAAGCTGATTTGAAAGCCAGAAACTACCTAGCTAAAGCAGAATTGGCATGGTCTAATTAACCACAATGAAATAAAAATTGACATGTGGTACTGATCAATTTATGTAGCCAAACTTTCATAAAGACCTTAATGAAACATCACTGCAAGCATCTGTATTTCAGATGACTCAAAACAGCACCCTTGGTCACTGACCTTGGTGGTCAGAGGAGTCTCAGTTAACAAAACTCCCACAGCCTTAAAGCCAGGATAACAAAGAACTGCATGAATTACTGCCTTTGCTAGTAAATATTAAAAGGGAAGAAAGATTTATGTGCTGTTGATCTGGTTTGCTCTCCTTAAGGAAACAACAGACTTTTTGAATACATTTATTTTTGTTATCCCTCTAAACATAAGGAAGCTTTGTATTTGATTCCAATAGATGATTGCTACACGCCGAAGATCTACACTTCATCACCCCAGTGTCACATGCCTGGCTGCTGAAAGATGAATGACCAGCAGAAAAGAAGTGGAAGTGCAGAGAGTTATACACCAGGAATGTTGAACCACGATTGTTCTCTAGATATCTATCCATTTTGGCCAAGATGTATTGGCTTGCCAATAATTGTTAGTCCATCTGAAAAATTTCATTGACTGGTTCTGTGGTGGGTTGACCTTGGCTGGATTCCAGGTGCCCGCCAAAGCTGTTCTATCACTCCTTTCCTGAGATGGATTGGGGGAAAGAAAACATAATGAAAGGCTCATGGGATGCGATAAGGACAGGGAGAGATCATTCACCAATTACTGTCACAGGCAAAACAGACTCAACTTGAGGAAATTACTTTTATTCATTACCAATCAAATCAGAATAGGGTAATGAGAAATAAACCCAAATCTTAAAATACCTTTCCCCCACTCCTTCCTTCTTCCCAGGCTCAACTTCATTCACAATTTTCTCTATCCACCAGCAACGCAGAGGGATGGGGAACAGGGGTTCTGGTCAGTTCATCACACACAGTTTCTGCCACTCCTTCTTCCTCAGTGGAGGACTCCTCACACTCTTCCTCTACTTCAGCATGAGGTCCCTCACACGGGACACAGTCCTCCATGAACTTCTCCAATGTGAGTCCTTCCCACAGGCTGCAGTTCTTCACGAACTACTTCAGTGTCGGTCCTTTCCACGGGGTATAGTCCTCCAGGTGTAGACTGGTGCAGCATGGGCCCCCCATGGCATCACAAGTCCCACCAGCAAATCTGCTCCAGCATGTGCTACTCTCTCCATGGATCCACAGACCCTGCTAGGACCCTGCTCCAGCGTGGGCTCTCCATGGGATCACAGCCCCCTTTGAGCATCCACCTGCTCCAGTGTAGGGTCCTCTGGGGCTGCAGGTGTATCTCTGCTCCATCGTTACCCTCCATGGCTGCAGGGGCACAGCGGCCTCTCCATGGGCTGCACCACGGGCTGCAGGGGAACCTCTGCTCCGGCACCTGGAGCACCTCCTCCCCTCCTTCTGCACTGACCTTGGTGTCTGCAGAGTTGTTTCTCTCATGTATTTGCACCCTTCTCTTCAGCTGCAGTTGCCATTGTGCAGGTTTCCCCCCTGCTTCTTAAATCTGTTATCCCAGAGGCACTACCACCATCACTGATGGGCTTGGCCTTGGCCAGTGGTGGGTCCATCTTGGAGCCGATTGATATTGGCTCTGTTGGACATAAGGGAAGCCTCTAGCAGCTTCTCACAGAAGCTGTCCCTGTATCCCCCCCCCACTACCAAAACCTTGCCACACAAACCCAGTACAGGTTCATATCATGTCAAACTAGAAATGTTTAATAGAAAATCTCTGGAACAATTTAAATAAAGGGAAGGACTTGAGGATGAGGAACTAGAAGAGATAAGAAGAAAGCAGAATGCCACTGCACTGCCAGTACTCAAGTGCAAGGTGGTGACAAAGTGGCAGGAAAAAGACACAAGAGGGAAAAAAAAATCAGAAGGGAGGAAAATATAGGAAGTTGGTATCTCAGATATCTTCTTACTGTCATTTGACATGGACTTCTCTTCCCTAATTCCTATTGACTAATTTCTACTGACTTCAGGGGGCTTGCATGGTAGACTTCTAACACAGCGAAGGAGGACAGGATTTAAATAAGGACAGTGTGTAAGGTAAAGAGACAGCAATCAAGTTTAAAAAAAAGTTCAAGGCACTTCATGGATTTGGTGAATAATATAGGTATCATTAATACAGATATCCCCAGGTAGAACCAAATTTGAGATTCATAATACTAAATCACTAATGGCTAAAAATTAAAAACTGTAATGTTAGATCATATTAACTTTAACTGGAAATTCTAGTTCCCCCAAACCTGTCAATCTTCCTGTCTGTACATAGTAGCTTGCCTTTATTTCAGATCTCAACAAGAAAGACCACAGTGCCCTTGCAGTAGTTAGCCTGGAAGACTATTGTACAAGAAGTCTGTGATTCACATAATGGTTAATCTAGGTGTATGCCTCTGTATCATGGAAGTCATGTGACTGCTATTTAGTCAATATATACATAGCCAACGTATAGTCAGTAGTCAAAGCGCATTAATTTCAAATCTATGTATAGTGTATTGTCTTTTTCAATTGAAATATTACATGCATCTGTTCAGGAACTGCAGCTTTATTAATAAGATAAGAATATTAGAGTGCATTGTCCAAGGCACTCTTCAAAGCTAAGTCCATATTCCAGTCCTGACTGCTGTCATTGATTGAGAAATCTGTATTCTGACCAAGACCCTTAGAGCTGGTGAACCTCACCATGGTTGGGATCTGCACAGCATTGACCATAGGTTGATCTGATACCATATAATCTCAGGGTTCCCAGCACTAGAAAAATAGGATTTTATAACTGGCTATCACCTTTTCTGATCTATTAATGAATAACCTGCTTTGCAAGCATTTGTGCATTTCTTATAGGATGTGGAAAGAACTGGCACCTCCTCAGTGCAAAACAGCCCTCTAGCTTCTCGTTAAGCATACAAGGAAGACCTGACTTCTCCCCCTGTGTTAGTAACCTGAATAGATCTAACTGCAAACCATTCAGGGTATATGCTGTGTGAAACTTATCACTAAAACCCACTGCCATTGCATTTATTTTTTCAACCCTTCTACATAGCATGATGAACTCTTACACATCCATAGTACACTTCTGAGTGGTGCACACATTAATATTGAACTACGGCAAACAGTACAGTGGGATATTTTTGGAATCAGGAACCCCCTTCCATTTTCCATAATGAAATAAAATATACCACTGCTTGCACTTCAGTGAAGATTCACAACCAAGCTTTCAGTCTGTCTTTTTTTTTTTTTTTAAGTACTATTGGAAAATTGAACAGCATGCCTGAGCTCCCTTTTTACTGTTTTTCCTCACTAATTTGGCCTCATTTCACAATTGTAGACTGTGTCTGGCAAGATTTTATACACTGCTTTTTCCTTCTCTCTCCACTGTGCCAGTAAAAATGTTTTTCATTTGAAGTCTTATATTTATTACTTTCAGTGTCACTTAAAGGAATAAATCTATCACAGAGCAAAGTGCAAGTCAAGAAAGTAATTTGCATACATCAAGCAAACTTTTTACCATCTAACACACTATGGTACAGATAACAGAATCCTTCGAAATATACTGTAAGGTAATGTTCTTAACCGTAACTGTACATTCTGCACTGAGCCAGTCAAAGTGTGCTTTTATGCTCTGACAAATGTCAGTTTTTAAATATCCTAAGATGCCTTAGCCTGTTTTAACCTCATCCCTATAGAACTGCTCTTTTGAATTACATGGGAAATACTTCCTATTTTTCCTTCAAAAATAATGAAAAAAAAATCAGTATAGTTAATAGAGCTTCCAGAGAAGAACTGTAATGAAGACCTCTAGGTCCTAATAGCTTCACACTTACTGAAACTGTATGGTTACATAAAATAATTATCTGGAAGGCAGCTGTAGAAGTAAAATAGATACCCACAGCCACTTATGCAGTATGTCCTCTCCTATTGATCAGTATGGCCCATCGTAAGCAAGAACGAGCTGTGTTCAGGCCAGAACCTTACCTTACCAGAGCGATCCTTTGACTACCTAATGCAGCTGGCAGGAAGGTTTAACTGTATTTTTTTTCCAGTGTTTTGCTGGGAAATTAGAAAGCCCAGAACGATCTATTTGGTGGACTTAACTCTCAGTGTGTGGGCTGAGCGGTTGGCTAGACAACCTTCAAGTTGTCCATGGGAACACAATGCCATCTGTAGTGGGTGTTACAAGTGCATTAAAAATAGGCAGATGAATAGGTATACACAGAATCACAGAATCACAGAATGTTAGAGATTGGAAGTGACCTTGAAAGATCATCTAGTCCAATCCCCCCGCCGGAGCAGGAACACCTAGATCATATATATTCTGAAGTATTACCGTGATCAGGTAGATTCACTTCAATTAATTTCCAATGACAGGTAGGTATTTTCTGTCAATTTTTCACATAGATCCTCTTAGAGTTTTCTTTAAAATAGTACGTAAAAAGAATGGTACACTAGACTTGGGTATTGCAAATAGCTTCCCTTAGACAGGTCGTATGTCCATGCCACGACACACTGATTTCAGGCTTCTGGGCATGCTGTGAATCAGTAACTTTCAGATCAAATTTGCTCAGTTCACATGCAAAACGGTGTTTTGGTTAATTTTATTACTACAAGTTCTGTCAGAGAATCCTTAAATTTGAAAGCCAAGCTACTTTTTTTTCCAGCTCATGCATTTTTTTTCAGTAGAAATGAGGTCTCTGATGGCCGAATTTCAGCCCTGCTTCAATTGGTACTAGTCTTGTCCCTTGTGCAGTTCTACAGAAGGTCCAAGAGCTGAGGAGATTACAAATATAAAGTCAATTATATTATGGCAATGGACTTCCACAGCTGCAACTATGTGTCAAAATAAAAAAAAAAACCCAACAAACCCCTTCAAAATTCTGGAAATAGCACATGAGAAAGTAAGAACTGACAAACAGATGTAAACCATCCTCCTTTTAGATTGGTACAAAGATAAAAAAAAAAGAAACCACACACCTTGCAACACTTGCTCCCTTCAGATGTGCAACAGGAACACTTAGATAAAGCAAAATCAGAAGTATTTTTTCCCCAATCAATTTTCTGACAAATTCTTAGTAACACTTTGTGTAGTTTGACAGTGATCTGTGCAAGTTCATGAGGTTTTTTTCTAGAGCATTTAACAAAGCGCCTCTTTGAGTACAGAATGTACTTTATGCTGTTACCATTTCTAGTCCTTCTGAACCCTTCAGGTTTGTTTTAGACAGTTTATCTGTGCAAACAAGGTCTGTAAGTAGAATATAAAATTCTTTCAAAAAATTAAATAAAATTCATTTCACTGGTTAGCATTATGGTAAGAGCTGAGATAGGGAAGTGACTACAGATATGTGAATTCTGAGCAGATAACAAATACTGTAAATATTGAGATTTTTCAGTTTTGAAGACAATAGAAAAGCAGAACTGAATCTATCAGATGAAGAGGTTGCCAAGAGTTCCAAGTGCCTGATGATATCCCAGTGACACAGGTCAGAAGACTAATTACCAGCCAACCCAAACGCCAGAAGAAAAGACATTTCTCTCATTTCTCTCTTTCAGGATAAAGAAGGCTGATTAATCTGTGGATGAAATTTATCAAAAGCGAGTATTCTGCTCTAATGTTCTGCTTCGACTATGGCAGTGAAACATAGTGTTCTAGCAAAGACAATACACTCAAATCGCTAATGATAAAGAAGCAGCAAAAATATCCTCAGTGTCTATGCAAGCTGATACTCATCAGCTGTTTGCTGGAATGATTTGTGCACAGCATGATTATTTGTCCTGCTCAGTTTCCCAGAAGCTCCGATCATTATTGCTCCCACTTTTGCCAGTATTATCCAGAAGAAAATCATGCCTGCATCAAATAGCAGACTACTTTAGAAAAAGAAAACATAGACAACTTACATAAGATCGCTACTCTCTTGCCCCACTCCAGTGGATGGTCGAGAGGTTTTTTGTGATTCCCTGAAAAGGAGCACGGGCTAGGTGGAGTCAGACGACGACTCGAGGAAACAATACAACACAATTTTATTTACCTCAGCAACTGTAAAAAAACATCACCAATCAACTTTTCTGAGGCAAGCACCAAATCACACTTATAAATTATAAGACAGTACAAAAGAGTTGAAAAGTAAGAAAGAGTGGCAGAAAGACAGAGTTAAAGAGACAGAGAAACAAGCAGAGACACAGAGGACATCAGCAATCCCTCGTTCCAGCACGTTGTCTTCTCTTCAGGCAGAAGTTTCTGTTTCAGGCAGAAACTCCGTGCGTGGGGTGGTGATTGGTTGACCCAGGGGGTGATGGGTCGGCCGGGAGTACACTTCGAGCTCACCTTTTATACAGTTCGGTCCGGTCCAGTCCCCAGGGGGCCCAGCATTCAAGTCATCTTCGGGGTTGACCTTTAGGGGGTGCAACAGCCCTGCATCCAGGCTGCCTTCGTGCAGAGGGGCAGCTGTTTCTCCACCGAGGAGATGACTCCAGCCCTCAGCGCTCATGCCCCACCTCGACAGATGTAACAACTTGCTAATGTTCCTAGACATGGTGGCATCTCTTCTTTAGGAATGTTTTGTCTGAGTGCTCTGCCTAAGCACTCCTGGTGGCTGCTCATTGTTTGAGACATAAACATGGATCATCCAGGAGGGGATGGGTGGGGGTCTGGTCCCTGACAACTACAGTTAACCTTACATTACTGATTGGGATCTGAAGTACTACTAGATACATTCCAGGATGTTGGAAAAGATAGAAATGAAGCCCATCTCAAAGCTTAGCCTTGATGACAAAACTACCCTTTCTCATCAACTTTTCATTTAACTATTATTAGGACAAGACTGACAAGTGAAACCAGGCTGACAGCTACATCTGGTCTTCTTCTGAATGTTAACATACTGTTATTACACCCTGGGGAACTGGCTATCCAGTTGGCTGGTTAAGGTAAGGCTTTGGCTAGCCATCAGAACAGAACACAATTTACACAGTGCCACTGATTTATTACAATTGCATATGCTGCCTCTAAACTTCTACCCAACAACACCAGCTTACAGATCAACAGCAGCTCAGCTGACTTAGGGAAATACCCTACTTTAGTGGGTATAAGATGTTCAAACTTTGAAACAGGCACACAGACATTTGCCAAAATATATGACATCCACCTTGACAACTGTTGCTGTATTTCGACCTTAAATGCAAGTAATAACACTCAGCTTTGTGAGCTGACACTGTGTGAGTGCAGAGAGAAGCAAGTGAGGAGGGTGTGGGGTAATAGAGAGAAACTCTGACAAAAGGGGATAATCGAAATAGGAACTAATCAGGGTCAGGTTTTCAGTAATTATGGTGGCCTGAAATGAAATATACACTTTGGACATTATCTCTAGGCAAATTTAAAACAAGAGAAGAGAAAGTCAAATCTCTCTGCAGAGCACAACACAGATATCTAAGAGACTTTCAGGACCTCAGCAGTGTGTTGTGGTTCCAGGGCATACTTGGAAGGGAAACATGAAGGATAGCCTGACCCAGACACAGCAACAGGGCATTCTACCCTGCAGGCTGGGATGCTTTTAAAATGCCTGAGCACAGATTTCTGAGAAGGAGAGAGACTGGCTGAAGACAGCACATTCATAATCCTCATTTCAACCCCCAAATTCCAGACTGCGTTCCCTTAGAAACAAACCTAAAACTTTTCCAGAAAAGGGCTGCATACACTAAGTAATACCAAGGTAATTTTAGTTTCTTACAGGATCTGTTCCTTTGCACCCTCCTGCAACTGTCATCTTTTGTGTTTAATCTTTGTCACAATGTTGTCCCCTGAATTTGGACACTGGCAAGATTGGAGGCTTGGAAATGGACATTCACTCCAGGGAGGAAAAAGTTCACTGTTTTTGATTTTCTTAGTAGATGACTCCACTGCACTGTTCAATTTCAGGTTAAACACTTCATTGTAATTGTGAACTAGAAGTATTATTGTTCATATCTGAAATGAAAATAAACCTCTGCATATACACATTTACAATATTGTTATTGTAATTATTGGTCTTGAATCTTCTCATTCAGATTTCATTTTAGGACTTCCAGGTAGAAAAATTAGACTATTCCTCCAGAGGGAAAAATCTGCTTTCTGATCAAGTCTATTTCAAATTGTCAAAATTAAATCCACAGCATGCAGAGAAGTCTATGCTCCAGAAAAGCACCTTCCCTAACTCAAGTACTTTTTATGACCATTTATTTCACCTTTGTTCTCTTCCTCTATTTCATGAAGATGACGTGAGTAATGATTATTATATTAGCTCTGGTCCATGAATGCTACAGCAGACTTACAGCATAATTCTCTTCCTCCTCAGGGAACTGATATTTTTATTCACAGCACAAGAAAACCTAGTTTGTGGACATAATATTTTTTCCCCATTTCTGTTTCTTTATTTGGTGTTTTGATGCAATAAATTGATTAGATAGACTAGACAGTAGTTTCATAATCCTGTTTTGAGCCTACCAGAATTAATTACTGTTCACATAATACTATTCAGGAAGTATGTTTTAAAAAGCAGAATACTCATTATGGTATAATTTTCAAGGATGCCATCCACATGGTATAATTCCCAACAGTTATGGGGACGGATGCTTGCACATTGCAAAAGGGCAAGATAGTTAGCAGGTGAGGAGTTACCCAGTAATGCTAGCTGGTGCAATGTGTGGTCCTGTGTGAGGCTGTCACAGCTAAATTCTTCTTCCCCATTAGATCAGATTTCACCTGCCCTGGCTGCAAGTATCAGTGTTATGCCAATGAGTGTAGATGAGGTTAAATAGCTACAGAATGGATCTGAGCCCAGTGAAACTATTTAACAGCATTTCCACTGGCTTCATGACACTTTGTGTCTGGCCTTCAGCGTAGTCCTTTGTACAAGACTTAAGACGATTTTGATCCAATTCCCTTGCCATGAATAATCAAAAGTTCATTAAAAAGGCATGTGAAAGTGTATCTATCTGGAGACCTCTTTAGCAGCTTGTTTGCTGTTCAGTAAACAGTTCTCAGCATCCACAAGTGAAGTAACTTGATAGTTGCAATTAATTTTCCAGTTTACCTTCAATACTGAACTTGTATTTGGTCTGTCCTTCAACTAAAGAAGAGGAAAACCTCATATTTTGTTAATGCACAAACACAAACACCTTTTGTAAAGAACTTAGCACACCCAAATGGTTTTCTCTCACTAAAATCTCTCTAAGGCTTAAAAGGTAGCCAGTGTTGACTCGAGTCCCTTCTATTACAACATCCTCACTGAGCTTCTAAAGTTTATCAGAGACTCAAAAGAGTATCTAAGGTACCCTTAGTAGTACAAAAATTCTGAATGTGGCATCCAAAGCATTCCTAAGGACAATTCAATAGGATGATCCTTCAACAGGTGGACTTAATGAGTACAGAGAACCATTTCAGTCAGCTTCAGAGGTAAACATATCTAGAGCTTAAGCTAGAAGCTTGGGAAAAGCTTTTCTAGATCTTCTTACAAAATTACAACAATTGCTTACTTTGCTGTTTCTTATACAGAGAAGTGATCATACCTATCCATCTACAGACCTTGTCATTGTCCTTGCAATTTATCTTTTTTTTCCCTAAACAAATATCAGGGTGACATTTGGAGAAGGATACACACAGTCTTCTTTTTAGTTACAAATACAGACAAACAAGTAAATCATAGAATCAGAGAATGGTTTGGGTTGGAAGGAACATTTAAGATCACCTAGTTCCATCCCCCCTTCCATAGGCAGGGACACCTTCCACTAGACCAGGTTGCTCAAAGCCTCATCCAACCTGGCCTTGAACACCTCCAGGAATGGGGCATCCACAGCTTTCCTGGGCAACCTCTTCCAGTGTCTCACCATCTTCACAGTGAAAAATTTCTTCCTAATGTCTAGTCTAAATCCACCTTCTTTCAGCTTAAAACAGTTACTCCTTGTCTTTGCCACTTTTGTTTTGCACCTTGCGTCTGTAGTGATACACTTGAAAGCACACCTACTGCGCACTTGAAGAACTATATAGCTAGTAATGAGTGAAACATTAATAGCCTGGGAAGGAGTAGGGCATACAAATCACTATTAAAGGAGAAGTGGTTGCCACAGTAGTGTTGTATAGCTAAATGTGACAAGATCTTCAGAGGCTATTAAGTTGATGCTGTATCATATAGAACAATGTAAAGTTAGCCACTGATGACACATGCCGTTTCCATCAGAACTTAACAAATGGATACAGAAATTATATTGATTTTCATGGATGAGCAAGTAGATCTGAAAGCTGAAAACTTAATGAAATATAAATTATGGAATATGGACCATGTGTGATGATCTCACAATGGGGTGAAAAGTCCATCGCTTGGAGGAAATATGCTAAACTGCAAAGATTTATTTTGACACACTATCACAACAGATTTGGGTCTCTTTTTGTTAAGTACCATTTGGCAATCTTCTCCTTGTGCCGTTAGAATTCTCTGAAGCCTTGACTCCAGCTGTAGAAAGATCTAATGTGGAGCACCTAGTTTGTCATAAAGTGGAAAGCATTAATGTGAAAGTAGTAAAGTGAAAAGGGCCACTTCAGTCAATACCACAGAATGAAGAAATATGAAAGAAAAACTAAACATTTGCCATTTTAAAATGAGAACTTGACAATCAGCTTCCAGATTAATTGCAATTACAAACATTAAGTAAAAACTGATTTTACTAAAAGAGATTCTACATAATAGTTTCCTCTGAATTTACTTTGTAGGGGATTTCAACCAGCATGCCTCCACAGACTGATGTTTCTAATAAAAATTTGCTTCTATAAAATCAACTTCCTCTTTTACAAAGCAGAACTGAAACCTCTCAAACTCATAACTCAAACAGGTTTTCAAGTAAAAGTTAAGAACTTTCCCGAAGTTATTTTCCCAATCTTCTATCATAACTATGACAATATTTTATTAGTAAGGGCCTGAAGATACTAGCAGACCCTCTTGGTCCAATTTCCATCAGCAATGCTTTATTATTATTAATTATTATTATTATTATTGATACAAAATTTGTGCCATGAATTTATTCACATTCACTACAGAGGAACCCATACCTTTCCAGAAGGCTTCTTTCCATTCCCCAGGACCTTGGACATTTCAGCTACCCAACCATGCAATGTGTATTCACATTGGGAAAGCACCACCGAAGATATTTGTGGAATATAACTTATAGTACTTCACATCTCCCAGATACTCCCACATTAAAGCAGAACACGTAATTAAGTCCTGGTTTCCCTACAAGATTATCAGCAATTTTGGACAGGTTATGTGGCTCAGGATGATCCCAGATATGGCTCCATGAGGTCACGGCAACTGGGGAAAGTATCTTAGGTGTTTGGGAACTGTTCAGTGACATCATGTCAATAGAGATAAATAAAGCCACTGAAGACATACTGAGTTTACATTATTTGTAGAAGGAGGATTCCCAAGTCTTGGATCATTCAAGTCATCAGCAAGTCTCCCATGGACCAAGTCAAGGAAAGCAGGACAAGATATGCAAGACACATGAAATCAGAATAGGATGATTTGAGATTTTTTGAGTTCTTTTATAAGATTTGGATCAGCAAAACTGTCTTTAAAACTTTCAGATACTCAAAACTTTAGAAATACAGCTCTATAACAGATGGCAGAACCACTACTTTCTAGCTTCTGTGTTTTCAAAATGGATACAACCTTGATGTGAATGGACAATTGCAGAAGAACACTTAAGGAGAGACAAGAAAAACAAAACTTAAATTAAAAATTCATTTCCACTCAGATAGTCCTACAGCACTATTTGTAAATCTCAGCAAGATCTCAAAGATACCTTGCTGTTATTTTATTTTCCTTATCATGCTTAGGAGAATGTTTGAAGTACAATACCTTACTGTGTATGTAATTTAACTCATACCTTTTTCTGATGCTTTTAACAATTAGACAAAACCAATTCTTTCCTGAGCTAATTCAGGACCACAACGTACCTACAGCCAACACTGCCGACTTAGACCACTGCTTCTAGGACAGTTCTCATGCAGCCACTTGGCTGCAATCCCTTAGTCCATCTTACTGAGAAACACTCTCGGGTTTTCAATACTAGGCAGCTGGAGCAGCCACAAACACTAAGATGTTTTGCATTTAATGTTTTAATCAATTTTGTTCCCTGCTTGAAGACCAGAAATGTGTACCTTGTATATGTGAAATTATTTTCTTCTTTCATTTATGGAAAAATAACTGTATATTGTCAGTGCTTTTCTAAAGGAAGATTCTGCTACTAGCATTCTCTCTCTACAGAGAGGAAAGAAGACCATGTATTGAGGACTGAAGGCAACAAACATCTGTGGAACAGAAGTTGGGACAGTGAAGGTGGGGTAAAACAGATAAAGCAGTATCCAAAGGAAAAGCTTCAACTAGTGAGAGATTATGGTGTATTGAAGTGTACTTATCTCCATGAGTGGGAAATTTAGTCCTAATTTGAAGAATGATAAATGTTTAAACAAGATTTATGAAAGAAAGAAAAATCAAGAAAACCCTGGATAAAACCAGATGATTCTGTAGGGAGCGGGATTACTCAACTGCAGTACATGACAGGAGAACAGACCGGTCTCATGTAAAAATCTAGGAAGCAGGCAAAGGATAAAAGAAAGGACAGGAAAATAGCCTGATATTCATTTTTTGAGGGGAAGTAATAAGAGATAGGAATAAAAGTAGTAGGCATGCATTTAAAAATACAAAGGCACTTTCCTGACATTATCCCCTGTCCCCAAAAAGACACATTCTTGACCTTTTAATAATTCAATTAGTTACATGTGTGCTAAGTTTTTAATTTCCCAAAAAAACCCAATCCACCTCCCCCCCCCCCAAATCCAAACACTGAAGCAACTACCTACCATTAACCCCTTGTCTAAAGTTTAGCTGTGAAGATATGGCAATTTAACATTCCTGATTGTATCAGATATGTCGTCAATACTCTTTAAATTCCAGCAAAAAGATGGATACATGCACCAAATGAAATGTTCAATTTTTTTCAGTTTTATGACTGAAGCAGCTTATATAGAACACAGGAATTAGTAAGTTTTTGCATTGTTTTGAGAGAGGAAAACTCATGCTTACAGCATTTGATTATTTTATAGCTATCATCACTCTGCTTGGACAGTGAGGAATGTTATACTCTAATATATATACACATATTGAATATATACTATATTTATAATATATAGTATTCAATATTATATATTCAATATGTATATTGAATATATACGAAAGCTTTTTCTCCTGTTGAAGCAATCTTAATTAAACAACTCCAAAAGAACAGCCATTTTGACCATAATGTGATCTTTCAAAGATGAATAAAAAGGCTTTTTGTTGCTGCTTTTAGGCATAATTTCAATTTTCATGAGCAGTTCTACTAGTCTGATGCTTGCAAATTGCTAACCCATATGAAGGTAATAGACACCAAAGACTGATTCTGTAGTAAGGTTTAACCTTTTTTGTTCTATTTTAATATAATTACTTATTTAATTTTATTTCATTGAGATATGAAAAGTAACTAGCTTTTTTTTTTTGGTTAAGTAGCATATTTACCTTAACAAAGTGCTTGTTAGTTGGATTTTGGGAAAGAAGAGAATCCAAAAACATTCAGAGACTAATTAAAGTGGTTGTAATTTGGGAAGATGATCCAAAAATGTTAAGTGTAATCCTTAAATATCTCACCTGTGGACTAGCCATATGGTGGAAGCTTTGCCAGCAGCACTAACTGCAGTTTCACTCCATTATATTCCCCAATAAATGAGTTGTTCTAAAGCCTGTTTACAAAACTAAACCTAAAAGTTTACACCACATACAGAAGGACTGATAGGTGACTTCAAAAGGAACAATAAACATTCCTAGGTGTTCAAGGAGATGTTCAAAGCCAGGCTGGATGAGGTTTTGAGCAACCTGGTCTAGTGGGAGATGTCCCTGTACTTAGCAGGGGGGTTAGAACTAGATGATCTTAAATGTTCCTTCCAACCCAAACGATTCTATGAAACTAAATCAGTTTGCTGCACTGAGATTCCTCCAAGGGGACATGAAGCATTTTCCATCCCATCTCCTCACAGATACAGCTTTGTCATTTCACATTCAACTCACGCGAGAGCTGAAGGCATTCCAAGCTTGGAAATTCATGAAACCCTGTGTCAGCTTGTGCAATATAGCATTTGACAAGAATAATTTTAACGAGAAGATATCCTTAAGATATTCCACATGTTTAAAGTCAGTGCATGTATTGCATAAGCTTATTATATAGACCTTTCATTGTAGCAAGTGTAACCAGCATTCTTGGCATACCAGTATTTGTTCTTGCTTAGGTTTAGCTAAGACAGATGTTTGTTTTAGAAGTAGTATCCTGGGTAGTATATCCTCTTGCAATAACCTTTGCCAAATGTCCTCTAGGAACAGAACCATCTCCTCCTTCCTTCTATAAAGCTATACACTTTTTTTTTTCCAGGCTTTTACTAATCAATTTTTTTCATATAGGAATTCTTATTTCTTAAATTCAAAATTTCATTTTTTTTGCTGCAGATGTCAGCAGTTCTCTTTTCTTCCTCCTTGAACAAAACCCTCCACCCTTGAAACAACTGAAGCTCTAATTCAGTGATGTAGTCTCACAAGATTATTCAATATTCTCTCCAGAGATTAAGTAAAATCATCTAATTAGACTTTCTAGAGAGGATGATTTTGTATTTCATGCATGTTATCCATTAAACTAGCTGCTGCAGGGCGTTTTATGTGTGGATTGATTTCCCCCCTCCCCAAGTGGTCCACTTCAGGAAGTTGCATGGAGAAGGGGATGAAAAGAAGGAGGAAAACAGAACAATTTAAGAACAGTAGCATGTTCAGATGGTATCAGCTGCCAAAGCTTAGTTTTGAACAGAAGCATGAAGGCCAAGTCTTCAGAGTTCCTGGCATCCCTAACATTGATTAGACCTCATTGGGAATGCAAGAACAGTAGCTATAACTGGCATTCCTGCTTCTGCAGGGTAGGGAGGATCACAAATAGCTGAACTCATGAAAAGAGATACCAGTATATGTCTAGAAGAAAATGAATTCTGTTTCCTGCTGAATCAGCCATTTTATCACTGCAGAGCTGAATTAGCAACAATTGACATCTGCAACTGAATTAATCCCAGCTCTCCAGGAATTAGAATAATGAAACAGGGAGGAGTTGCTGACACCCTGTTACTGCCATCTGAATTACTGAAGTTATGAGACCATGGTAGTTCTCCTTATGGATGGGAGATCTATACTGAAGCTACCCCTTATCAGAGAAGCAAACCCCCAAGGTGTCGGTACCTTTGCTTCTGGAAAGCACACTATTTGTTAAAGAGAACAAATCCATGAAGATCACTGGTTTAGTGTTACATGTTAGGTTAGAATAACAATATGACATTTGGTTTAGCTTCTTTCAGAGCTTCAGCATCACAGCTCATTTGATTCCAGTCAGAGAACTACATCATGTTAATGAGCCATACTGTCTGGTGTTTCCAATGAAATACTAAAAGGCCAGTAAACAAGGCAGGGAACACCATAGGTATAGCAATGTAGGATACTGTGCAAATACTGAGCTTTTTCCTTAATTGGAATACTGAAGGTTAGGTGTGCTTGATCACACAAGTCTATGCCTTTGCTGATTTTGTCTTACATGGAGCTAGCTGCCAATGAACTCAAAAGTTTTTCTCGACTCCACCCTGTTCCTTTTTCTCAAGCTGTTTTTATACAAGTAACTCATCTTCATTACAGAACCTTTTACTTTTAAACTATCCATACATGAAAGGCACAAATGTACACAAGTCTGAAACACTGGCTGCTCAGGCAGAAAGGCTGAGAGCCAGCTGCCTCGGGATCCAGTTGCCAGCAGCTGGACCAGGAAGACAGTAGGCCAGAAATCTGGAATTTTACAGGACCACCATCACTCACCACCGCTTCCGCTTCCAGCAAGGGGCAGCTTTTGAGAGCCTCTGATTTGCAGGACTTCTGTCTGTAAGGAAGCCAGATCTGTGAAGGACTGTTTTGTGCAGGAGATGTGTTTGTGTGTGGGAATGAAGGAGAAGACAAAGATAGCAAGGGCAGTAGCACTTAACTGTTAATCCACAGTACTGAAACCTGATCATTAGGATGATTCCTTATCATAAAGAGGCATTAAAGATCTAAGCCAGTGAATGTGAAGTCCTTAGTCACCCTTCAGATTTCTGCAGCTTTAGCCTGCTGTTACACTACAGCCTGCAGAGACCTTGGCCTCTCTCTCCTCAGTAATAGATTGGAATATCATCCAGGTTGTCCTCTCCCAGGCCTAAACGTATCTCTTAGTAGAAACTTGGACTTAAATGACAGAAGTTGATCAGATCTGATGCCTCCATGTGAGGATGTCATGAGCTAGGAGGCAACGTAAAAATTTCAAGCTATGAGCCTTTGCAAGGACAACAGGGAAATGCAGGTCAAGAGATTCAGGGATTTCTTACTTCAGTTTCTGTCCCAAGAAGACAGGCCTTGCCAGCCTGGAAGTTCAAGCAAGGTTGGGAAGCACAAGCTAATCTTGTGTCAGGCCTGTTCTTCTAAGGAACTTTGGAGTAGCCCTGAAAGAAAAACAACAATTTTCTCCCAGGAATCATATTTCCATTTTGAGGTTTTCCAAGCAATATTGTTATTGCTGGCACAAATGTATCAGAAGGGTAGTGAGAAAAACTTGAAATGTCAGCTGCTGACATCCAAGTACAACAGCCTCTGGAGCAACACAAGACACTTGCTCCTGTGTATTTCTGACATCCCTTTCCCTTTGCTCTTGCATTTCTGATTCCATTGGTCATGGCTCCATTAACTTAGAGTCCACACAGTTCAGCCAGCAGAGGTGCAAGAAATAACCTCTGCACACATGCTCATGACTTGTGCTGTGAGTGTACTCAGCCTGGTGTTGAGCACAGTTTGGTCTGCTTTAACACAACATGCAAGACAGCCTCTTTCACTCCCTATGTATCAGAGGCAAACCCATCAGGTAGGCCGGATAAGAGATGTGAGCTGACCTATCCAGGACAGAAGGAACAGACTCAAACAGCTACTTATATGAGGTAGACTTTGAGTAATGTTGCCAGCGTCAACATCACCTCTTTCTTCTGCTTGGAGGAAACAGAAGCAGGTGCACTACAAACTTCATAACATAAAGCTGTAAGCTTGGTGAGATTTTGAGATTTCTTGATAACAAATTGCATGATTTGATCAGAACATCTTAGGTAACAGAACAAGGTTGTGAAACGAAGGTGTTTTGGTTTGTGTGGTTTTGGGTTGTTTTTTATTTTTTTTCCCCCCCTTCCCTTCCTCCCCCTTGAGAGGACAGAGAGACAAGTGGCCAGAAATTTGACTTAGTTTTGAATTCTGGTGAACCGCTATTTTTACCCAGAAAGATGAATTTTCTAACGGCAGTTGTTTTCAATTATCTTGTTGCCTTGAATGTGTTTTCGTAGTAAAGCTTTAAAGCTGTCAAAATGCTCCTCTTGGCAGTTTGAAACACAGCTTACTATCTCGGTTTGGGACAGAACTGCTACTCACTTAGATTTAGTGCTTTGCATCTGGTTTGAGAATCAGGCTTAATTAACATGCACAGCGATTCATTCTATTGATTAGTCTGATCCAAACCCAAGAAATATTAACAAATTGGGTCTGTAGCCATGAAGATTTTGCTGAAGAACAAGTTTTGATGCGATTTTAAGGAGGGTTGGAGGGGAATAAGTTATTTTAGTAGATAAAGATATCACAGTTTAAGAATATTTAAAAAAAACTCTGAACTTCCAATTTTTGTGCTAATATGTAAAAAATGTCCTGTGGCCTTTAAGAAACCCTGCTTATCTAAAACGTTTTGTTCATTTTTTTTAAAGCTACTTCTGCTATATGTTACATCTAAATGGATTATAATCGAAGGAAATTAAATTACTTTGGTCCTCCTTGGCAGAACTTGGTGTAACTGTCAGTCACACGGCATTGCACATACAGCCACAACGGCGTTTTGCACTGTGCAATGCAGCACTGTGCAGAAATACCTGAGTTAGCGCTGAATTAGCTGGCTTCAGAGCCAGACAGATTAAGATGGGAACAGTGCCATCCTAACTGGGGTATTGCAGTTCAAGCCAGCGCGCCTCACTGGCCCCATCTACACAGACCACTAACTTGCAAGTAGTTTGGGAATTCCTAAGCGGCACCATATTGTACAGGCTAGACATACATTCTTAGACACTTGAATAACAAATAATGGTACATTTCCTTTCTCCTCTCCTCTCTCCTGCTCCTCTTTTTCTTTTGTCTGGCATTAACTTTATGGGTGGATGGTACCTCAGATGCTGCTAAAGGAGGGTGAAGGAAACTTAAAATTTCTCTAATCCCTTCCCTCCTCCAGTACATCTTACATCTTCTCAGAAGTTTTTAGCATCTGTGCTAGATTCTTTTACATAACTACAGAATAAAAAAACATTAAAAATATAATGCTATTATAGTCCCAATAAAATTGTCAGGAGAAGCCAAGTAGCTTAAACCATTTTTGGAAGCCAATGAGATATCAAATTAATAGAGCTCTAGCAAAGTTATTTAATACATTATCTATGTGCAAGCCATTGCACACAGTAAATGTACCAAATTATTTTCTTCTCCTACTTTCAGTTGCATGCTGGGACAGCTTCAGAGACTGCATCATCTAGGCTCACGCACAAATGACAGAAGAATTTTAGATACGAGTGGGAAAACTAAAAAGAAAATGAAAATAATCATTGCTGAGAAATGAACTGGGCAAACAGCTGTAACTCAGATTTTAAACAGCACTTCATGAAAGCAAAGCATAGAGCACCACCACTTTGGTGAATGGTTAAGTAGAGGAACTCTTAAGCCATCCCAAAGGGCAACTATTCCAACTGAATTTCCCTTATTTTTTCCTTCTAGTCCTGTTTAAAAATTGATTAGTGATGCTAAATAGTAACCATCTTTTAAGAATGGCCACATTTTTCATATTTATTTAGTTTTTAATGGTCATATTTATTCACAAATTCATAGGCTAAATACCATCAAGTTATCCTGTGATTTAGCTACCTTATGGAACAAAACCACTCAAGTTTACCCATTTTCTTCTTCAATCACTTGATTTAGACTAAAAGTTACCTTAGAAAAGTACCTAGCCCTGATTTGCAGATAGCAGTTTTTTGAAAGCTTTATGTTCAGCTAAACTATTTATTATCTTTCTAATTTTGTATTCTCTAGATTAGGAAATAAAACCTTGCAGGTGGCAAAATAATGATGACAAAGACCATCCACCTTTCAGAGAGTCATTTCTTGGATGTACAAGTTATTAGGATTTTGCAATAATCATTATAATGTTTTACTGCACTAGAAGTTATCCATATTCTGGGTACCAGAACCTTGAAATATGCATTGCTCGTTTTTTGAGTTGGACTACAATCATTGTAATTTGTTAAAATTCTAGGTTGCTCAGTTGTTTCACAGTGCCACAGTGTCTTATGTTCATACCACAGTATCAACAGAGTCCTGCTTTCATCATTTAGAAGGCCCAGATTATTGCAAATTATGCAGTTGCCAGGTCTGGGAAGCAATTATTTTAAACTGAAAGTGAAATCACCATTTCCTGAAAAAAAGAAATATACTTCAACTATGAAAGGGACAGAGAGAAGAAGAAGACATTAATAGGTAGCTTCTTAGCTGGTGTGAATTTGCACTGGTAAGGGAAGCTCCTCTGATGCAGTATCTATGTTTCTGCAGGAAAGGAAGCAGCAAGTGGCTGCAAGTAAGATGAAGACAAGCCTGGAAAGTTTCTGCAGATAATTATGAAAATGCAGTTTGGTCTCAACACAACTGCACTTATCCTTTTTTTTTTTTTCCTTCAAGAGGGTTGTGTGATGAGATGTGCAGCCACGATCAGCAGAATGCCAGGAACAGTCACTGTATATACAATTTTGGCTAATAAACCAGCATAAAGCATGTCAAAAAAGTGCTGCATAATTTAGTAAAGACAGAATTTGTTTTGTTTCCTTCTGCATGCTGTTAATTCCACTGGAAAAGAGATGGTGTTGTGGATAACTGGAGAGTTTCCTTAGCCGTGCAAATACACAACTATTTAATTTCAACATGGTTATAGGAGCTGGCAAGCTAACAAAGTTTTGCAAAGATGTAAGCAAAAGAAAGACGGCTTTTTCAGTATCTATGGTTGGTATCCAACATAAGAGTCCCACCAATTTGGAGGGTTTAATCCCTAACCATCCATATGTCATTTCTGAGACAGCAGGAGACTAAATACACTATGGAAAACTTGTAACATCTTTCTAATTTTCTCCACCTCCTTTGTCTGGACATCACTTGAGACCCAAGATAATTCAGACAAACTTGAACTCATATTTCCAACACAGGAGTAGGTTAAAAACATATAGAGCTGAAAGGCTTTGATTACCAAACATGTTTTAAAATTCTCATTGGATTCATTATAGATTTTGGTCATGCTCTTTTCTTTTTGCATTGATTTACATGAAGAAAAGGTTGACTCTCAGATGTCATGGTGATTTAAGGTAACTTCTCCATTTCAGAATGTATTGTTCAGTATGACCAGTTTTAGATAGCAGCTCAATTTACCTACAGATGTAGAAAAAAATAGTTATTGGCTTGGAAGCCTAAAATCCACACAGAAAAAATCTGTATCAGTCAAATAAATAAATAACTCTGATATAAAATTAAAAAGTTGGTATCAAAACACAGCAGTGCTTGAAATCTTCTGTTGCTACTTATAAACTTCAAGGTTTTTTTAGTAAGAAACTGGTCTCAGGTAGCTTCAATTCAGCTAGGAAATCCATCAAGTGTTTTAAAATCCATAGCAATTTGAGATGCATTGACTTCAAAATGTGTCTACAGGCATCCAAAGGGAAAATGACTTACCAATATGCTGTATATATACAATCCACAGCTGAGTTCTGAGAAAGATTGACTGGTGAACCATCAAATAATTTGCATACAAGACATCCTTTAAACCTATCTATTACTATCTATCCCTTTTAAAAGCAAAACATTCACAAGTACACAAGTAATGAAAGAAATCTAAAAACTGTATGTGTCAAAAAAACCTTAACAACATGACTCTGAAGAGCAAACTCTTTAAAGTGGTGTTTGAAGAGGTCCGAAGAATTACTGCAGTGTATTTGCAGAGTGGTAGTAATGTGAATTTAATTACAATATCTCCTAGGGCAGTGAGAAAATGGGATCTTCCAGTATGCATACCTGCATGTATGGATATATATTTATACATTTTCAAGCTGGCAATAGCACATTTCCATTCTTGCTAGGGAAAACACAGACCAGGAAAGTCTATAAAGCCTTTAGCAGACTTGAAATCCACACGGACCTGGCTCTTGATGAACATTCACCAGCCGGTAAGACATTTACTAGCCCCGAATGACCCGACGGCCTGGGGCTTGACGGCAGCCGCCCCTCTGAGAACTTCAGCCCCGACGGCAGCGGGCCGGTGCCGCACCCCCGGTACCGCACCCCCGGTACCTTTTGCCGTTCTGTGCCCAGCTCCGCGGCGCTCGTCGGATACCGGTCCCCTGCCCACCCTCAATCCGGCTGCCGCGCGGCGGGACCCGCGCCCCCGCCCCCCGAGGCCAGCGGGACCCACGGCGGGGCTGGAGCTGGGGCAGGGTCCAACCGCCGTCGGGGCCTGGCGGGGG
>VZTO01023443.1:106248-127182 GCA_013400615.1 Syrrhaptes paradoxus | reverse complement strand
TTGGGGGCGGCGGGGGGCGGTGCGGGGGCGGTCCCGGCCGCTTGCCTGGGCCGGCCCTCGGCGTGGGGAGCAGATATAGTCAGGGCGGCGGCGCGGAGGGGAGACGGTGGCGGACAGCGGCGCGGAGGCGGGTGGGAGGGAGGGAAGGCAGCCGGCGGACGGACCTTCCCCGCCGGCGGGCATCGGTCTGCCCTGAGCGCTTCTCGGCGGGGAGTTGGCAGCGGGACGGCTGCCATGGGGTGCGGAGGCGGGCTGGGGCTGGCAGCGGTGCTGGCGGCCGCCGTGCTGTGCGGGCCCGGGGGGGTCGCCGGGCGCGTCCTCAGCGGTGAGTGCGCGGCTGGACGGCGGGGGGGCGGCGAGGGAGGGACGGGGATGGATCGCGTCCGGCGTGGGTGCGGAGGCCGGTGTGGTAATTAAGCGCTCACAAGAGCGGGAACCGTCGAGGGGAAGGACTGGGAGCAAACCCACTCGTTAAAAGACCCGCGCGTCGGAGGCGAGCTGTGGGATGCGCTTCTGGGCGCGCCGCGGGGGCGGACCTGGCTCGCCCCTGCGCCGGCGGCTCCTCCGAGTTCTGGATGCGGCGTTGGTGGCTTTAGCGAGCGTGTCCCGGCCGGGTGGGGCTCACCTGAGACTGGGGCACCCGCCAGAGCTGGAAGCAAGTGTAGGTTTGGGTCTTCAGAGGGAGAAAACTCGGCTTTCAAACTTCTGCAGCAGTCTTAAGTCAGTGTTTGTCTGTGCAGTCTTAACGGCGTTGTCTTGTACAGGCAGATTTTTAGATTTGATTGATTGCCTGCATGTTGTAGCTCTAATTGTTTAAGAAGATAGAGCGTGGATGTGCTACAGTGTCTTTCTAAGGAACAGCTATACATTGAGATTTGTTTGCATCTATACAGGAATATTTCTTCTTTGCAATATAGTAAGGAGGAAAAAGCAAACTTTTAAGAGCATACAGCATAAACAGTGTTTTTAATCTGTGGGTATATCTGCAAATCTCAAAACCGAGAGGAAGACAATACTTAAGAAATCCATATCTAACAGTTGAGTTTAGGTTTAATTTAAGTGCTGTAGGATCACATTGTGTATGTCCAGCACACAAGAAGCTGCTAGATTTAATGAAAAGGCTATTCTAGATTGCACTTTAATTCAAACCCTCCAAGCTAAAGCTAACAGGCTGTCAGAGGCATGTTGCATGTGCAAGCACATCCATTCATTTGTCTCTATTTGCACACTTGACTGCACTTCTTAACGAGTTATGTATGCAAATCTCTGTATATGTGGATAAGAACCTGACTCTTTGCCAACTGACTCCAGAACAATGCAAATTGTATACAATTGTTTCAGAAGCTGTAATGGTAGCTTGTCAAGAGAACTTTTTTGGTGTTTTGTTTTTTTTTTTTTTTTGTAGCAAACATTTGATTGCTGAATTCAGATAATTTTCGTAGTTGCTGGTGAAGTATAGTCACTGATCATTTTGGTGATGTCTTATTAGAAGCAAGTTTATGTGCAGAACTGAGATGTGCTGTTGGGCTTTTGGTGAAACTGTGTCTTCCAGGAAACAATAGCTAAGTACCAGGACTTCCAACATTTTTAAAAAGCTTGCCTGTCTAAAACGTAGCCTGAAATATTTCAACTACCTCTGTTATAATGTGAATTGTACAGTCACATATGGTGCAGGAAAGCTCTTAGTTTAACAATTTATATGACTACTATGTAACACTTTTTTATTTTAAAGGAATAGTGAAGATTACTCATCCACAAGATGCATTTTACATTAGTAGTTTCACTGCAGGAGTCCATTAATGGCTGAGGAAACCCAGTCGCTTCATCTTGTAGCTGAAGCTTCTGCATTTAAGTGGTGACATATGTAGTAAAACTGAGTAGAGATCTGGCTTTTAAAACAATGTGTAATATGTGTATACTGCTTACAGAAACTATTCCTGGATGCATATAAAGCTTTGGGATTCTGAAAGAATACAGGCTCTATCCTGTATTTCCCTGAAGCATTTCAAAGCATGTGATGAGTCTCATGTCACTGTATTATGCGGCCAATACTTGGCTGGTAGAATACGGGAGAGGATTTGAAGCCAGTTACAGAAGGAACCATTTATGTACTATTGTCCTATCAGGTGTATTAGCTGAAGTTGTATTCATTAAAGATTCTCTAGACAATAACAGCCAAAGATATTTAGTGTGTTTATGCCAGAATATTCTGATATACTGGCAGGAGAGCTCTTTCCCCCCCCCCCCCGTTTTCCTCCTCCTCTCAATGACCACACCCCTGTCCTGCCACAGGCACATGGATAGTCTAGTACTAGTAGGAGTTGGCATTTTTCCAAACAAGAAATAGTGCTATTGAATTATTGGGCAGTGTGTGCTGTCCACCTGACTTTCATCTAGCTTATCCATTTATGTTGTATAAGAACGAACAGTTCGGACTTAAACAGGCGTACATTTAAAATCGTTAAGGCTATAAACAGACCTGTTTCTGAAAAATTGCTGATTTGTGCGACAATAATCTGGAATAAATGGAAATATCACCGTTCTCATTCCAAATAAGTTAAATATGCAATTCATATCACTCACATAGAAACTATTCTTGAAACTGACTTAAGTGCTGGTGGAACCTTGTGGAAAGATTCGCATTTACTGGAGTAAGTTTGCAGCAGACCCAACAATAATTGCAAAACTGAGCGTTCAAGAGCGCAGAGAAGGAAGGGTCTACCTTTTCAAAATGCTGTTTCCTTAGATAAAGGTTTTCTGTTTCTTTTTCCAAACGTTAATTTTCCTAGGATATAATTAAAATGATTGTTTGCATCAAACAATTCATATTTCTTTGTCATCTTCAATTTGGCAATTGTTGAAGAGAAGGAATACCAGTGCTTTGTAATTTATAATGTAGTTAAATGGATGTTTTGTGGGCAGTGCTCACAGCCTCCATATCAGAATATTTAGTGTTGCCAGAGAATTGATTCCTAAAGAAAAAAATCAAAGCAGGCTCAGGAGAAACTGCTGAGTCTGCCTTGCTGTCCCATGACATCATGAAGAACATGAAGTGATGATAATGCAGTTTGCAAAGATGCAATTACTTTAAGTATCTATTGGGCGGGAAAGATGAAAGCTAATCTTATTACTAATCATTTAACAGCCTATGTATCAATCATAGACGTTATACTTTAATGACTGCTGTATGCTGTCTTTTTATATTTCCATGGTTTTTTAAATTTTAAAATTTTAAATTTTGCTCTTTGTTATTGCTGTGCATCAATAGAAGATTAAATACTGGTACAGTATTTTAAAGCAATCTGTATCTACTTTGGTGTAAAAGTATTTGGATATGTAAAACACTAAATGAAGAAAAACATTTGATGGGTCATAAAAAACAACAAGAGTTGCCTCTAAACTATAGGTTTATTTGCTTCAGATGTTTTTAAGGATGTGGATGTTCATTTGCACAACTTATGGACAGATTTCAGTTGGTCATAAAATATTGCAAAGTAAGTTAATTAAAGAAGTATCTTCATGGGTAATGAATTGAATAGAGATAATAAACGCCTTCCTAAAAGGCACAATTTCATTTAGTTCAATTGGTTTGGTCTGCTAATTACACCTAAGTTTTGTCTGTTAGACTTCAAGTATTTTAAGCCACATTTGTAGCTTAGAATTTGAGAAAGTATGATTTTAAAAAAACATGGTCAGTCTTATCTACAGAATACATATGCAACTGTTGTGTATTGAACATACCGTTTTGTTGTGAATGCCCAGCACTGGGTTCCATACTAGGAAAGGTTTTAATGGACATGCATGCCCACATGATATAAGGTCTTTTTGTTCAGTTATAGTTCTTGTTAGTCGCTAAAGCTGAGACTTTAAAAGCTGCAAGGGATGTTGGGTGCTGTTTTGTTTTTTATTTTTTTTGTTATACACCTATACATCTTCTTGGGGATAAATGAGTGATCTAGGTTCTTAAAGTGAAATGACTCTTGGATATAATACGTGTTTCTATTAAACATGCCTTGCTCCTAACCTGGAAATTCCATAATACCGTGTGGAAAGACACTTTATATTAGGTAAGCTGCTATGACTCATAGATGAGAACACAGTTTTGATAACCTGAAGTCAGTGGTGGTGGATGAGTCCTTCTATATCAGGGTAGAAATGCCAAAGTACTTAAATCAGTTTTAGGAATCAGACTTCTCTATTAGAGGTGATCCCCTGTTATCAACCTTGCAAAGCTTACCTTGCCTATGGGGGAGAGCTGTGCAGGTTGGCCAGAGAGTGGCTCTTTTCAGGGGCTAAGGAAAGAGTGATGACAAATTCTGGCATTTTGTCTTGGGTGAGCATGCCACTTTTCCAGGAATACAACTGCGTCTCAGTATCTTGTTCAAATTTAGAGGAAGGCGTTGCAATTCTCAAACTCGTGATTGTCAAGCCCCAGTACCCCACTTGGCCTAACAGGCCCAATAGAAAATACCTACTGTGGAGGCAGCTATGATAAATAATGTGTGGGACAGTAGAGATAGTCTGCTTGTCTTTCACATGGCTTTTCTTGCACCCAGTGAGACAAGGCTAGTGTGCTGTCCCAGTGCAACAGCCAGGTGCAAAAAAGTGTCATGCCTTGTTGAAGTAATATTCTGTACCTTGACTTTACTTCTCTGTAGTTCAGGTCTTGCACAGATCAAACTTCTTGCTTATATGATGTTTGCAGGGAAACATGCTTTGGTTCATAAAGTGCACTATACATAATTTTTTTTTAAAACTAGTTCTCGTAGTGACTTTCTCTTTGCAAATCTCTGATGGATCAGGAAAGGGTTCATAGTGCTAATGTGAAATAGGATGAAGCCATGACTTGATAGTAATTTCTATACTGCAATCCTATACTCATACTTGTCACTCAGTAGTCAGAAATGATGTGAGTCTCTTGCTAAAGCACTCCTTGCTCCCACCACTGACAGACAGTAGGACCTTCAGTTCCAAGCAATCTTAAGAAATACTGACTCCTAACTAAACAGTTGATATGGCTTAAAATCTAAATGTAGCTGCAGTATACAGCTGATTACTCTAGGCTCACTTTATAAGCAGCGAAGAAAAAAAAATCAGTATTTTTAGGGTGGGATTAATTTCATTTTAACATAGGTCTTGGAAATACTGCAGGTACATTCTAAAATGCCTGTTTCTTTCAGTTGTCTACACAGTGAGGTAAGTGAGCCAGCTTAGATATGGACAGGTACATTGGGAATGACTAAAGTTTGGTAAGATGAATCCCACTCTATATATATATCAACAGTTTCTCCCCATTTAAGGTTGTATACATGTGATGTGAATTAACCAATTATCCTTTACATCCATTTGACTTCTAATAAAGGATAATTTACCCTAAGAGAAAAACATTCCAATTTATTTCTACTCCCCTCAAAGATCTCTTCTATTTTTGCCTTAAGGGATCTGTCACCAATTTTAAGATCCCATGTGGACTGGCATTTCCCACTTTTTTAGTAGAAAGTGATGTTCAACTTCTCATCAGCCAACACCCTCAAGTCCTGAGGAGAAAGACTTGGGGTTGTTGGTTGATGAGAAGTTGAACATGACCCGGCAATGTGCGCTTGTGGCCCAGAAAGCCAACTGTATCCTGGGCCGCATCAAAAGGAGCATGGTCAGCAAGTTGAGAGAGGTGATTCTCCCCCTCTACTCTGCTCTCATGGGACCCCACATGGAGTACTACATCCAGCTCTGGAGTCCGCAGCACTGGAAAGACATGGATCTGCTGGATTGAGTACAGAGAAGGGCCACAAAGATTGTCACAGGGCTGGAGTGTCTCCTGTATGAGGACAAGCTGAGAATTGGGCTTCTTTTGTCTAGAGAAGGCTCTGGGGAGACCTTCTAGCAGCCTTCGAGTACTTAAAGGGGACCTACAGGAGAGATGGGGAGGGAGTGATAGGATGAGGGGTCTTTATCTGGGAGTGGAGTGATAGGATGAGGGGTAACATTTTTAAGCTGAAAGGGGGTCGATTTAGATTAGATATTAGGAAGAAACATTTTACGGTGAGGGTGGTGGAGCACTGGAACAGGTTACCTAGAGAAGCTGTGGGTGCCCCATCCCTGGAGGTGTTCAAGGCCAGGCTGGATGAGGCTTTGAGCAACCTGGTCTAGTGGAGGGTGTCCCTGCCCATGGCAGGGGGGTTGGAACTTGGTGGTCTTTAAGGTCCCTTCCAACCCAAACCATTCTATGATTCTGTGATTCTAAAGTGAATGAGCAAGGACTTGCCTGTTGCTTTCTCTTTTAATTGTGGAACTACTGCAAAAAGATGGGCACTCTCTTGCCCTCTTGTACTGAGATGCGAATAATGTGTTCCACTCTAGGAAAATTTAAGTCTGTAACTAAGGAAATTCATATAATTTCACATCCATATTTGCGTGTGTATGTGTATATATATATATAAATTTTACTTATATTTGTGGTAACAAATCCATGACAATACACTTAATTGGAAAAAAACATTCAAATTTCACTGAAAAAGAATAAGAGAATGGATGATACTTGCTGTGGGTAGTGTTTGATGAGTATATTTTAATGACTAAAGGTTTATGAACTATTTCCTTCTAGAGACAAAAATAAGTAATGAGTAATAAGCAGAAACTCTCAGAATTGCTTAAATTTATTTCTGTGAGAAATCCTGTTGAGGGAGTCGACTGACGTACATAAAATTACGTATGTGTGAAAATGTCTGCTGGTTTGGGACAGGAGAATAAGAATAATCCCTACTCCCCTGGGCTGGCACACATTATACTTAAGCCATTCAGACTCTACAGTTTTTGTCAAGTGTATTCCACAACATGCCAACAACAACTTACAAACTTCCATGTTATGTCTGTTTTAAAAGTATCTGGGAAATCTGTTCTGGTCTTTACAGCTACACAGAAAATTACTGATGAAGGGGCTTAATATGCCAGTCTTGTCAGTGTTTGTGTCAGTCCTTATTTATTTTTATTAAACAACTGAAATGATAGAACACTCTTGGTGTGTCTTTAGGATGTGATATATAAAAAATTATGTTAGTGTATGTGTGTATAAGACTTTTCAGAAAAAATGCGAACAATCAAGCAAAACAGCTTCAGCAAGAACAGATTTTTTTTTTTTTAAGTCCTGCATAAATAATGCACATGCTGGAGCAGACTTGTAGATGAGTAGTCTTTCTAACATCCTCTTATTTTGAATAGGCTGGAAGAGATTCCATTGACTTTTGGGTGTTTTCATTGGAATTCCTGCTTGTGTCTGTGGAAGTGAATAGGGTTATTTACACCCATGCAGGGTGTTATACTTTGGGTAATTTTGCATTTTTTTTAACAAACATAATTCATTGTTCAGGAAACTGAGGTCCTGAGTATATATTGCAAAATGTTTGTAGTCCGTGTCCTATACTCATGGTGACTTTTTTCTTACTGCCAGTGGAGAAGATGCATATTGTGCCATGCTGAAATGCAAGCCTATCATCTCTGTGGATGCCAGCACTAAGTTTTAGTGCATTGTCCTCATTATGCTCAGTGATGCCAAAGAGCCTGCATTGTTGCTAGACCTGTCAAAGACAAATGAGGAAAAAATGCAGGTCTGACACCAGTCTCAGTTCCTTCTTGACATGGGAAAAGGGAAGGCAACTTGCAATTTTTAGGGGGTTGTCTTGGCAACTATGTTGGCACTTTGCATGAACCCTTAAGACAGTGCAGTTTTGCACTGGCCCCTTATAGAAGCAAGTGGCTGCCTGCCATGATCAGCCCTGTGATAAATGTCCATAAAGTTCACATGGTCAGAAAAAAGGAAAACCATTATTACAGGAAAAGCTAAATGGATCTCAGGCTTTAAATTTATGATATGCTAGATATCTGAAACAGAGCTGATGCCAAGAGTTAGGTATGTTTCACTTAGAAGAAAGGAAAACTGTCAGGGCTTTAATGATTTGACTGAAGGGGGAGGGGGGAAGAAGTACTTGGGAAATACTTTAGGGTTTTTTTTTGACACTGACATATCACTCGAATCAACGACTAAAACTGTTTCATAAAAATGGCTATTTATTTTCCAGTTGAAGACACTTACACTGTATTGATTTACCTAATTGTAATCATATGTTTTCCTGCAAGGGTAATTATGGATGGTGAAATGCTGATTAGCTTCTAATGAGATTTAGACATCAAGCTACTTCTTTACAGCTCTGTTATCAGTGTCCTGAGATCCCTGCCATGTGTGTCAGGGCTGAAAATCTAACTATAAGAAATAAACGTGGGTGCTATTTTCTTTGTGAAATGAGTGAATAAGCCTATCAGTGCTTGGGGAAGGTGTCAGCCTTTCATGAGGGAAGGTATTCCAGTTCCCAGTACATCAAAACCAAGCCAGTCTCTGGAACACCACATCCCTGATTTTGAAAATCCAGACAAACTTGCGGTTGGCTCTAAGGAAGACAAATCCTCCCAGTGCTTTATTCAAGACAATTAAAAACTTAGGTATGTTTTGCAGGACAAAGAATCCTTGCTTGCATCTTCCCAAGACCTAGAACTCTGCAGGTTCTGAGCACATAGAGGCTTTACAAACCTCCCCCAAAAGAATCTGTTTAGCTCAATACTTGTCATCAATGTTCATATATATATGTATTTTTTTTTTAACCACCTATTTTACTAACTGTCTGTCTTGCTTCAATATGGAGGGAAGCTATCAGATTTCATTTTAATTGCATTTGTGTTCAGCCAGATGGCAAATCCAGGTGTTAGTGATAAGTAATATTCTTTAATATTCAAATCAGCACTGCCCAATGCTCCTTTACAAACAGACTGTCTCCTTTCTCATTGCTTGATCCTGTAAAAAATGTAGCTATTATGGGTCTATTGAGAACAGTTGATACTCAGAAATAACCTCCTTGTCGACTCCTTGTCCCCAGAAGTGCTTGGAAACACAACAGCATAAATAGTAAAGACTGACATGCAGGTGAAAACTCAATTTCAGCAATAAATGAACTGAAAATCACTTCACGTGGCAAAAGAGAAAATAAAGAAGACAGGGCCTGGACTGGGACAAATGCTTCTTGTGTAGCTTCATATTCTGTATAATGGTACTAAATCTCTATGAACTGGATAATATGGTACTTTCTTTTTACTTACAACTTCCATTGTGCCCTGTTTTCTCTCTCTGCAAGAGTTGCATTAATTCTAGAGATGGCTGTTTGTCTGGTGTCTGTGGATCTCTGTCATCATCTTTGCGAATTCACAAGATATGGGATGGTTAATGGCTAAAGATGGATTATCCGGCCTGTGTTTAAGAGAGAATAGAAAGAATTTGCCTTTTATCTCTCATTTTATACATGGTGTCTATACATCTGTAATTTTTACATGCCTGTACCTAGGAATTTATGAAGAAAGAGACTCCATTACAACAATTATTGTAAGAAGTCTGGCTAATAGAGTTTTGCTTAAGAGAGGTTAGGGCCAGCCTCTGTTAAGCCACCTTAAACATTGTCTACATGCTAATGACTATATGATATGATGTACACAAACTGTCTGCCTGTACATATATCTACCTGAAGTACAGTTACTTAATAGGCAAATGTGACCCTCAGTTATTTTATGTAAACCCTTAAAAGGGACTTGGAACCTTTTAAAGTTGTTCACAAAAGAATCATAAAGGTTGGAAAAAACCTTAAGGATCAAAATCACTTAAGAGAAACTGTATTATGACAATTAAGCATAACCTCTAATCCGGAAAAATATAAATCATTTATGAATGTCTCTTCTCTCTGCACATGAGCTTATTAGGAGGGCGGGAGGAAAAAGTACCTGTTAAGGTATGAAGAGTTAGCTATGAAGATACTAATACTGGCATATCATATGTATAGCAGTTTATATTTGAATGGTAAATTTATTAGAACATGGAATTCCTTAATCTGCCTCAGGAGTGTGAGCTGGGCAATATCTGTGATTTGAATGCTGACTCAACTAGAGAACAATATGTCTTCAGTATTACAAACTTTGGGAGAGAAGATGACAATTTGCCTTTATCGTAAATGAAGATGGAACACAATTACGAAGTCTTATCACAGTAGTATTTTTTTTAAAAAGTAATATGAATCATCAAAAGAACCAAATTAAATTCAACAAAGACAACTATGATGCAGTGCAACATCAACAGAAGTAACATAGTATATCAAAATATGACTAGCAGCTGAACCCAATCAAAATATGACTGCATAATACAAAGGTCAGTTGACAAGATGCATTGGCTTTGAATCAAAATGTGATTAGGAAAATGTAATACCTTTTAGCCTTTTACTGGCCACATTCTGAAGTGCATTACTGGGACTTGTTGTGGAGCACCCTGTGACAAAGGGACAGTGTCCTGCATGCTGGTTAAACAGCCCTTCAGGTAAATGTGTTCACACAAGTTCAAGACCAAGACCAATCTCATAACACAAGCAGAGAAATATTACCTGGCCAGTGGAATATTTTTATTAACTTACATAGATTTCTGTCTTGCTGTTATTTCATGATCACTTTCACTTAAGTCTTTGTTAACTTATTTTGTTACTTTATTTTTAGAGGCCTCCATCAGCCTTGCGCTGACCTTTGGGACTCTGGTTAGTGTTAAATATTTCACATTCCTTTGTACCTAATGCTCCTCTGTTTTCTGCTGAATCTGTTACCTTGGGAAGGAAAAAGTCACAGTATGAAAACATAATGGACTTCTCTACAGCAGGCTGTGTGCATTCCTTTGTGCTCTCTTCACATATGCTATGCACATGCAACTTGTTGTTCCCCACTAATCTAGGTGGACGCTGATGGTAGTGGGCCCCGGATTGTAGGTTAGTTTATGAGGCTCAAGAAGAAAAGGAATGGGATTTACCATCAGGGAACTTCTACCTTCAAAACATCCAGCTGAGTCATGTCTGTTACTCAAGATAATCTTTGTGCCCCTCATGGCCCAGGGGAGTGTAGTTAGGACTGAACCTGATGCTCTTAGGAAGATGAGTCTTTGAGCTGAGTACTTTATCAGTAATTTTGCTTCTGAATTACATTTTGCTATAACTTCTGTCATGACCGACCTAAAGAAATCATTTCTCTTTAATGAAGCATTATTATTAAAATATAATGGAGACATAATTGATTGAAATTCCAGCTGAGAATTTGCATGTTTCTCCTTGGAGAAATTTTTTTTGCTGCAGAATTATTTGTAGAAATGTTTTAAGTAAGTATCAAGTATTTAAACTAAAAGGTATCTTTGTTTTAATGTTAATATCAAAACATTCTATGATGGAGCTACAGTGTCACACCAAAAGATGAAAACTGATTCATATGTATTAAAATGGTAGCTAGCACTTAGAGCAAGTACTGTACACTTGCTTTCTTCAGCTAACAAGATGGTGAGACAAAGTGAGTGCAAGGGAATTTCAGACAGTTCAGGTTCCCTGCAGTAGGCAACTAGACTGCTAAGGCTGGGGAAGCAGGGCCAGAGCTATGTTGTATGTCTGGTGTACCCAGGAGAGGTAGAAAGAACAAACCTGGAGGCATTTCCCATTAAGGAAACTGGGGAGACCTAATCTTGCAGTTTTGCAACTGGGGAAAAAAAAAAAGAGAACAGTCTTTGTCTGTCAGTTAGCTGTCACTTCAACACAGCACTCTTCCCTCAACAAGCAAGAAAATAATTGATGAAAAGGTAAAGTGTGGGTTCATGACACCAAACCAAGTGCGTGTTTTGCCTGTTTCTATGCCTGCATCTGATGAGGGTCTGGGCTGTTCTGCTTGGGTGAGGGAAGGTAGATCAAGGATGAAGGAGCTGATACACTCCATGAAAGGAAGGGTGTGAGCACTCTACCTTCACATCTGCAGATAGTCAGATAAGGTTGGTTCAAACCTCAACTTCTTTGAGTATTTGTAAGGGAAAACAGTAAGAGGGAGTTCTTAGGTCTTATCAAATTAATTAGTTAGATCTTTGGTCTCATGCTGAAGGGAGTATTAAAAACAATAACATGCTTTTCTTTTTTCCTTTCTGGATACCCTGTGAAACTATGTTTTCCTTCATGTTTTCTTTCATCTTTTAAGCAGCAGAGGGAAGATATTGTGGAAAGGTTGTTTCCTATGTTTATTCACATTGTGTGGTATCTTAGCCTGATTCATTCCAATAGACTTGCTTGCAAATCTAGTTTCTATTCAACTGGGACAGAAAAATTGGAATTCAGTTTATACAGTTGAAATAGCAACTGTTGCTTTAGAATTAACAGTGGAGTTTTCTCTGATGCAAAGATGTTAGAAGAAGGTAAAATAGCCCACAGCTGATGTTTCCATACTTATCTTGTCTGCTATCCAATGTGGTCCCTTCTGTAATTTTTCACTGGTAAATTATTTCTGCTTTGTAGTTCAGAACTTAGTAGTGAGAGAAAGCTGTAAAAAAAATGAAGCTTGAAAATTTGACATCTCAGCATGCTCCAAGAAGAGCACTAAAATGTCAACTGATTTGCCAGCTATTAAGACACAACTGCAGTTTTCTATTAACACATTGAACTAGCTCTGCTACAACAAAGTCGTCTTCAAAAGAAGAAAGAAAAGATTCAGAGTAGGTCACTGCCTATACAGAGGGACTAAATTAACTAGAACAAAAAAATTCACAACTTCTTCCAGAAGGCTTACTACTCTGCATCACATACTTCATTCTGTAGAGAGCAACAAGTGAAAGAGAAGTAATTTGGGAGTTGGATTGTACACAAATTTCCACTTGTTCAATTCTTTCTCTTTGTAATACTTGAATTTAAAGTTATTTAACCTGCACAAACATCTGCAATAACAGTAGTATCCTCAAAAATTATTCAGGTCAGTTTAGGGGAAGAAAAAAAGCCTTCAGGCAAAGTTTCAAGATTTTAACTTGCTAACCCGTTCAGATAAATCCTTGGGTACAGATTAGGTGTTCACATCTGTATCCTGGATAACTCCAGCTTCATGCTGTGAGTGCACAGTGTGGCAAGCTGTTACTGGACTCCACAAAACAGTCACATATTAGGGGCTGCAGTGGCACCTGTTGAGCAGCTCTACTGCTGTTGTGCATCACAAGTGCCTGTCCTTCCCTTCCCAGCTCCATACAGTTCCTCCTGGTTTCCTCAGCTGCTTGTGGGTGATGGAGATGAGCCCTGACCCTGATGCAACCTCCATATTGGGCCAGTGTTACAGCACAACTTAGAGCTTATGGACACAAGCCTTATAGCAGCTCAGAAACTGCCAAATGGCACGTGAGTCTCCATGCAGGAGCTGACTGGAAGAGAAGTATGCTGCAGAAGCTTGGTCAGTTAGCCAGCAAGGACCCATTTGCCCTGTTGGAGAGGTCATTTGATTGAGGTTTTGGGACAATCACAGAAGAGCAGAGAATGTGTATGACAACAGAGACTGTGTGTGGGGGTACTTCAGCCACCTGAGAAGGGGAACGCATGTGTGTGTTACAGATGGAAAGCTAGCTGTTTTCCTGTGAAAGGGAGGTGCAGCACAAGAATTGAGATTGGTACTGGCCAACCCACTCATCTCAGTGAATTGAATGTTCCTGCATGAGTGAAATTGTGACAGGAATATTTTGATACCTAAATTTGCTTATAACTTACTACTTGGTGTCAAGGAGGAGTATATGAGTGGAATGAAAGGAATCATAAGAGTTTATTTCTAAAAATTGGGAGATAAAAAGAACAAAACAACGGACAAAGGACTCTCCATAAATCTGCATATACATCTTGAATTAATGCTTTGAATCCAATCTTTAGTTACAGGGAGAGGTGTGGTGCCTTTTCCTTGTAAATGATTACTGTCCTATATAATTCAGTGCTAGCCTTTGGATGTTTGCACTGCTGTGTACATATATGTACTCTGGCAGTAAGCCATAGTCACTCACCCAGAGGTTAGGATTAAAATGTTAAACAGCTCCTCCTTCACTGTGCTCTCTATCCTGTCAATGAGACAGAGCTCCTGGGGAAAATAAATATGATAATGTCTGCAAAATTTGAATTGCAACATTATAGATGAAGGGAATGAGCTGTGATTTCATGTGCAACTTTCATTCTTGCACTTCCCACTTTTGAGCATTTAGAGCTATCACTTTGTTACTTTGATAACAGAGGGAGTTTTTCTTTTTGTTCTAAGAAGTCTTATGAAGAAACCCATTATTTTATATGCATCTGTAACAAAGGGTCTGTGCCTTGATTCTTCAGGATCATTTCCCAGATCATCCTTTCTGCATTCATTGATAGCAAGACTCTTAACCTGTATAAATAAAGAGAAATGTCAGGAAAGGAACTGGGACATACACAGCATTGTCAGGACATTATCAGAGAAAGTCCAAATAGGTGATCTCTTCCTGATCTCAGAGCCTGGCTTTTTCCATAGATATTTGTGGCACAAATTTGTCTTTACATTACGTTATTCTTATTCCTTTATTATTTTGGCAGATTAATTACTGATAAACAAGTGGCTTTTTGGAAGTTTGTTTGCCAAGCCTAAATAAGAATGAGACTGCAAAGACACTTTTCTTACTGACAGTCTTTCTTCCAGATGAACTTTAATAGAATGTCATAAAGAAAAGGTTTCAGAAAGACTTTTTTTTTTTTTGAGAAAGGTTACAACTGTCATAGGAAACGCTAGGAAATTAAACATAGTTTATCCCTACTGCCCCTTTAATTTATGTAGCTTTCCATAATAAAAAAGATCTCCAAAAGGAGGGGTACTTTCAGATTTAGCTAAAAAGTCTGAGATGATCTTGTTTTTCTATTCTTATGTTCATGCAGCTTTGATCCAGTCTGCTTATTCTCTGCAAATTCTTGATACTATGCTCTGTGCAAATATAGAGAAGTCTTCAGTCAGCTCTTGTGCTGTATGCAATCTGCTATGGAAAGGGTGCTACTCTGTCATTAAATATGAAAATGAAGCAACACTAAAGCAAGAAGAGTTAATTTTATTGTATCTTTTAGGCTTTGTTCACTTCTATGTTTATTCTTTGTGTATAGAAAAACACTGCCTTAAAAAACTTAAGTACAGCTTAAGTTATAGGCTGATGTTTTCTGTTTCCCGGTGACAAATTAATTTTTGTTCCTAAGGTAAAACTGGATAAAACCTGTTTAAAGGTGAAGCCAAAGGGTTCTTTACGTGAGAGACGTGTGTCTGTGTTTGCTTAAGAGTGGGAGTAAATGCAAGATTTTCAAATGCAAAACTAACATGGTACAATAAAATACTGTCCTTGCAAAATTTTCCAGTAAAATGATAAAATTTCTTGGTTTCTAAACTTTCTAGATAACTCCTGGTAATTCTTATTTCTTTGGTACCCTTTGATAGTTCTTACTTAGCAAAGAAACTCTCCTCCTTTTTTTCTCCAAAGATAAATTTCCATAGTGGAAAAAAATTGATCTTTGAAGAGATGGTTAGCTTATTTCCTTTTATATACACACACACGCACGCACGTGCACACACGCACACACACACACACATCTATATGTATTTGGAACCCTTCTCCTGTCCCCAAATAAGTATGACGGAGTTCAGTTGCAGCTGATAAGTGAATTTATTCATTCCAGATCATGTATACGTTGAATAAACTCTAGTGAATCTCACTAGTTGAAGAAGATGATAGTTATTTTTCCTTTTCAGGAAAAAAACATGTGTCTTTCTCAGGCAAAGAACTGGAAGGAAAAAACATTATTTCATCATTTGGCTTTTGATTCTTTCCACAGACATGACTCTGAAGGGCAAGGAAAAAACTGTTGTGAATGCAGTAAATGCAGTGCTTTCTGAAAGCATTACAGGGCTGCTTTATGGTATCTGGATAGTATTGTGGTATCTGCTAATATGTGGAATTTCTGTTGGCTGAGTTAAGGATGTTAAGAATGTGACTGTCTCCTCCAACACCTCCAGTCCCAGGACTCCCTCCTGCCTGGCCACTAGTGCCCACTCCCATACCCAGGGCCTCTCTCTGAGGTAAATGATGTGTCTGCCATTTTCCCCTTTGCTGGTTCAACCAGTGGCAAAGCTGAGCAGGTATCCCAGTGTCACACAGACAGGACAATGACACAGCCATCAAACAGATTGCCACAGGCAAGTTCCTGCCTTCAGCAGCATCCACATGCAGGACTGTCGTGGTTTCAGCTAGGACAGAGTTAACCTTCTTCATAGTAGCTAGTGTGAGGTTGTTTTGGATTTGTGCTGAGAAGAAGGCTGATAACACACTGATGTCTATAGCTGCTGCCAGGACAGTCAAGGACTTTTCAGCTTCTCTGCTGTGCCAGTGTCTGCAGTTGCAGGAGAAGCTGGGAGGGAGCACAGCCCCAATTACTAGCCTAGGATTTGAGCTTAGGTTTAGGATTGAGACCCAAATTGGCCAGTGGAATATTCTGTATCATGTACATCATGCCCAGTATATAGATGAGGAACTGTCTGGAAGTTGGCTCTCCCCCTGGGTCGGCCCTCCCTCAGAATCATCTCCGTCTCTCAGACTTTTATCTCTGTTCGGGACTGCAGCTTTGGGATTTCCTCTGCTCTGGGCTCATTAGCCAGGAATGGGTTGAGCCTTGGTGATCAGGTGGTGAGCAGTATCACGGTGTGTCACTCATTTGTATATTTTTATATATTACTATTATAATTATCCTTCTTTTCAATTTTATTGTAGTTTAGTTATTAAATTGTTCTTATCTCAACCCACAAGTCTTTTTCCCTTTACCCCTTTAATTCTCTCCCCATCCCTGGGAGAGGGGATGATGAGCAAGTGGTTGGCTGCCAGCCAGGGGTTCAAAACCATGACAAGGACCCTCCTCATTGGCTGGCGGAGATAGAAGCTCACTAGGGAAGGCACACATCCAGACCACCACACATTCCCCCGTTTTACATGTGGCTGGCCCCTTTTATACTCCTTTCTGTCCATTCCCCCTTTGTTCCTCCTCATTCCCTAACCCGACATGGTCCCTCATCAGATTTCATAGTTCCACCAACCCCCTCAACATCCTGGGTCCCCAGGTGTGCATCCTTATGAAGTTGCAAAGTCCTGTTTGCCTGCAGTTTCTTGATAGCCCACCAAATAGTGTATCTGATGAGACTTTGTGTATGGCTTCCTCCTTTTCTTATCATCCATTTTTTGCACTGAAAAAGTTATTGAACAGATACTCTTAAAGGAGCAAACACTCTCCTTCCACACACCCTTACAGACTGTATCTAGACACATTATTGCGAAGAGTAGCTATAAGGTCCTTGTGAATACACCCTCTCAAGGTTAGATAGCAGAATCAAGAAAATGCTAGCTTCTTCTTGCCACTAAAATGGNTGGGAAGACAGCCATAGATTCCCATGAACTTTATGATATTTGCAATTTAAATTAAAGCTAAGGTTTTCAGCCGTGTCACTGTATCACCATGAGCCCTTTCATAGAGGGACACAAGAAAAAACCTACGTCCTTCTCCATTACTGTATACATGCTGTTCTATATTTTTTTCCAGTTGTGATATTCATTAGTATACTCTACACACTCTCATTTTTATATTTTTCAGGTCAAAAGGTGTGCTATGGTGACCTCAAGCATTCTTGTTACAAGTTAGCTTACTTCCAGGACTTGTCTAGGCGTGTTGGCTTCCAGGAGGCCCGCCAAGCTTGTGAAATTGATGGTGGGGCTTTACTGAGCTTGGAAAGCGAAGCTGAGCAGCAACTCATAGAAAACATGTTGCAAAACCTCACTAAGTCAGGCTCTGGGATTTCTGATGGTGATTTCTGGATTGGGTTGTGGAGAAGTAGTGATGGACTAGCCACCTCAAGTCCTTGCCCTGACCTCTACCAGTGGGCTGATGGAAGTATTTCACCTTTCAGGTAAGACTGTAAAACAACTTATTGAGAAGGTTTCATGGAAAGAAATAGAGTGAAATGCTCAGCAAGTCTTCTAGAAAGAAGCTTGAACACACACTGCCCCGTGAAGTTAGTAGCATCCCCCCTTAACTTCTCCACATAAAGCGGAGCTAGCAACCAGTGTTTTGAATCTGAAGCTGTAAAAGAATGGCACACTGTGGCTTCAGAATACAATTTTCTTTGGCTCTGTATGCCTATTGGAGATTTTCTGCCCCACACAGAGGATTTAGGATGTGGTCTGAAAGCAGGCAGACAAATTCTGCAAGACTCTGGCCACCTTGAATCAGGGAGACAACCACCAAGTAAAGTCATGAATATTACATAGTGCAAATTCTTCTGTTTCTACCCTGTCTTTTGAAAAGCCTTTAATTTCCTGATTAAGCAAAATACCAGAGTAGCAGCTGCTCACAGGACTCAGGACAACGAGACAGGTAAGAGTCAGATAGGAAGGAAAACAGGTAGCAGAGAAGTAGAGTGTTATTTTTGCAGAGGTGCTTTGGTCTAAGTGCTTTTTTAAGATCCAGAGATGTGAAGCCCAGGCCCTAAACACCTTTCACAGAAGATTTTTGGGAAATGCAGATATCTTGGAAGAGGATGGGGCCATTGGTGTTGACCTGTTTTAATTGATGTAAACTGCTTTGCTTGGCATCCTGATGAGCCTTACCTTCAAAATTTGAAAGTTTGTCTTTATGCGTACCACCAGAAATTGGTATACAGATGAGCCTTCCTGTGGAAGTGAAGCCTGTGTGGTGATGTATCATCAGCCAACAGCAAACCCTGGTCTGGGAGGGCCATACCTTTATCAGTGGAATGATGACAGATGCAACATGAAGCACAATTTTATCTGCAAGTATGGCCTAGGTAGGTGAAACTGAAGTTCTGTTTCAGAGGTGGGACACTTTCTTAGAAAAATAATTGCTTTTTGTTTTGTGAAGGAATCTGCAAATGTGGCCTGTGGTACTAACTTATTTGGCGTGTGAATGGCTGAGCTGACATTAACAGGGGATGTAATAAATAAAATCTAGTGGTAATTTAAATAAACCTATCTGTATCCAGTAAGAATATTTTCAAGGTTAGCTTCACTGTCATGCATTCCCAGGCTTACTTTGATTTAACTCATTCACTAGTTATTTTATTCTCCACAACGTGTTTTAAATGGCCACTTACTACTTCCATTGCTTGCTACCAAGTGGGATAACTAAGACATCTCTTGGTCCTACTGTAAAAAAATTACAATATCCTTGCACTTTCAGACCTCTGACAACTATGCCAACTTATGTTTGGTGACTGTTTCTAAAAGTTTTGACTTAAAGAAAGAAAAATAAAAGCCCAGAATAGCAGGAATAAAATTCTGCGTTCATAGATGTAGATTTATAGATATGAAAAGCAGCTGCACACTAGTTCAGATGGTGACAGAGAAAGCCAGATCTTAAGCCAGATCTAAGGCTGTACTTGCAGTCATGACATAGATTATGTATATGTCAGTAGAGGAAACGTGAACTATAAACTGAACTTTGTGCAAACAGAAAAAGGACGTGAAAAGCAAACTTTCAAGTTGAACCTGTAACAGTTTCTGATTTTGATGGTACTTACAGTAAATGAAAAAATGCTTTTAAGCAGGATCATGCTAGTATTTTCACAAAAATTATTGTGTGCCTGCTTTTCAAGAGATAAACTGAAACTCAGAATGCATATGAAATTCTACTCTTAGCAGCTATTTGACCTACCTAACTCTGCAGTTTCCTGCCTGCTTTCTCTATGCTCATGATCTAGCAATAATCACACTCTTTATAGAGGTCCATCTGTCTGTAGAGATCCAGGCCATTTTATTCCTGGATAGCTTTCTCGCTGTCTAACATTTTCATAGAGATATTAATAGCTATTAATATTGCAAGCAAATGTTAAATACATGAAAGGCTTGGTATGCCCACACATTTTATCCCCACCCTCCAAATCTGTTCCTGCTTCTAAAATTATTAGTGGCTATTGCTGACTTATGGTGATCAGTTATCATCTTGGTCACACACACCATTCAAGGAACTGTGTCCTATACAATTTTATTACTTTTACAACTGATCACAATTATTTTGAAGAGAACACAATAAAAGTTTTAAGTTGTATTTTTTATCACAAAATACAGATTTGATTAAGAGGGGTTAGTTTCAAGTATATTTTGTATCTTTAAAAACAAACAAATCTAAGTGAAATAATTGTTCTGTAATAGTGAACTACTAGTTGTGATATAATTGTTTTTCCTATTGCTTACACCATCTGAAAAAATGCTGAGTATTTTGGATTGACAGAAAACAAAGTGATAACAGTAACAATGAAAATGAATTTATATTTCTTCCATTATGTAGAAATAGATTATTAGTGTATAATGAAGCATATAATAAGGCAAACAATATATAGGAAGATTATTATAAGGACTGACATTGTTATGCAGCTAAATACAGTACTGCTGAATTGTAGCTATTTACTTTTCAAGCTGTTGGAATTGTGCTCTTTTACAAAAAGGCTATTCTCCAGAAATGTAATTTTCTATCACATGGAGAAGAAGAGTAGATGCATAAATGTATATAAATAGGTGTATGACATTTCTCTCACTACCTGAAGAAAGTACCAGTGTTTGTAAAAAAATTACATTTGCTATCTAAAACCTAGTGAGATTTACAAATTACCTTCCCCCCACCCCAAATCACTGTAATAGCTTCTATGTCAGCCATTTGCAATACAAAATACATCCATTTTACCAAGAATATTAAAGAGCCATATGCATATGAATTTAACTTTGTTACTTGAGTATATTGTTTTTCATAACTTTCCTGTCTGTTTTGAGTATATGTTGTGTGATACCAGTCATAGGCCAAAACACAGAGGTTGTAGGTGACCATGATGAAGTTGCATATAATTGTATCAGCAGACTGTTCAGGACAGGGCTTATTAGTCAGTATTACTCAAGCAGCAACTGCACTTCTGGTAGTCACTTCCATTTCTCTAAGCCCTTTTTATAGTACCTCCCTTGACAGCATTTACAGTTGCAATGTTCAGTCTGGC
>VZTO01023443.1:23843-106224 GCA_013400615.1 Syrrhaptes paradoxus | reverse complement strand
AAGTAGACAGTTTTTACGAGAGCAGATGAAATAGTTGCCTTTGTTCTAGTAGGTTGCATTGTTCTTCAATTTCTCCCAGCATTTTGTGTTTATCAGAACACTCAGAACTGCAGGCTAATAACACTGTAATATTAATATAGTCTTACAATAAAGACATGATATTCAAGCAATCATGCAGATTCCGCTCCTATACCTGTCCTTTCAATATGAGGTAATTATTTCTCTAATCTCTAAATTGTAATATCTGTAATCTCTAAATTGTCTGTAAATTCTGTAAGCTCTAAGTTGTAACAATGGCCATAAGTAAAGTTGGAAGCCTCTGCCGTACAGCTCAAAGCCACGAAGTGTTTCTCCAGTTTCTGATGCATTACAAGAAATATGATAGTATCATTCCTCTTTCAATATTTTTTTTCCTTATGTGATGCGTTAGAACCCACTGCCCATGATTTGTATTTTAGGGCTGCTTGTTACACAACCAAACTCTATGAAGCTGACATGTAACCTCACAGACTTGTGCTGTTTTGTGTTGCTTCATAGCCAACATTCTGTAAGCATTATTTTGAAAATGTGAATAAGGTTTAAGGACTAATGGAGAACACTTCCTCTCTCATATTGTTTTAGGATCATCTGCACAAATTAAACTTTGAATATGCTAGGAGTTTTATTCAGCACAAGAAATTAAGGGATTCAATGATTTAGCCAGTAACCTAGCAGATGCCACTAAGAACTGGAACTAGAATAAACTATAGCCCTTTCCTAATGAGTGAAAAAGTATGAACTAGAAATGATTTGTCACAGGTTTGCAAGTAGCCTTTGGTAAGAAGATTAAATGCTGAAGAATTAAGCAATTATTGTTTTGGAGAATGTATCCATTTCTGTGACACTGCATGCAAAATAATGAAAACATCTGTTTTATTACACAACACTTTTAATTCTTCAACAATTGATTTCAAATATTGATTTAGCAGATAATGTCTTAGAGAAAGAATTAGGAGACAGAGCGGAGCAAGATTACGGTAAGAAATTTTGAAACATTAAATTGAGTTGCAATGGTAAATATATAAATATAAGGACATCTTATAAGGACCTCCAAAATGACTCAAGTTTAACAAACATAGTTTAGAACTGGAACATATTAAAAATGAATCCTCTATAGAGCAATAGCTACAAATATATGGCTATTGTTCAGAATAGCACTGCTCATAATTCTTGTTCCAGATGTCATCCTAACTTTACAATAAAATCCTATTTACATGTTTATATTTAGCAGTTTAATCAGTCATGAAAATATTAATTTTTCTGGTATACATTAAGATGTAATGACTATTAATTTATTCAATAATGTGACAGACCTATTTTTTACTCACTGTTTTCCTAAAATATCTGATACCCTTTTCAGGTATTTTTCCAATGGTGCCAGCAGGAAATCCTTATGACACAAGCAAACCAGAAGATCAGTATCATGTTATTGCTACTGAAACAGGTAATGTGTTCACATGAATTGAGTGGTCTGGTAAAAATATTAACAGTGGACTCAGTTAAATTAATCTTTAACAATTTCCATTATTGTCAATGGAAGGAAGCAGTCTATTTCCCCAGGAAGTGCCCTGAAAAAGTATACTTTTGAATAACATTTCAAATATTTTAGTCAGTCCTCTTCGTAGCTATGGAAACAAGTTATTTCCATGTCTCCCCAGACTTTGATCCAAATCTACAGTTCAGCAGTCCTTGAAATCTACACTGTTGTCTCTGACCCTGGTGAGTCTCTGTCAAGACCCAAGATTTCAAGCGGTGTTCACCTGGCTGTGGAGCATCTCCTTCCAGGCTGTGGTAGCCCATACTTTGCCTCTGTCTCCTCCCCACCTCTTCCCCAGTTTAACAAACATATGGTGCATACATTATCTCTTATATCTGATACCTGGGGCTTACAAAAAAGGCACAAATTAATCTTTCCTAACAGATAGGGCATGAAGTTTTCAGTTATCTGCAGAATAAACACTATGCTATAGCTTCACCAAGTACCCTGTGTTTTAAGGAATACCACAAATGTTTTGCTGATATTTCTAGCAGATGTGGCACTTGATATTTTGAACATGGATGCCTACTGCCTAGGAGCCATCTGTAATGCTCTCAGTTCCTTCATTTAGCAATTTATATCCTGAATAGAGTTGCTGCAGTTCATTAAGAGTTGTAGCATGGCCTTAATTCAAGGAATTGAAAATCTCTGAGGAGCAACTCAGGATTTTACAGGATTGTACTGTAGGATTATGGAAAGCTGGCGCTCCCTTTCCACACTTGTTGCCTGGATTTAAGCCATTTTTTCTAACTGATGTTCCCATTGTTTGTGACTCCAGAGGGACAGATATACTGATGAAATGTATTTTGAAGTCAATAATTCTAATGTTACAAACAATGCAAAGACTCTCTATCTAAAACTCATAAACAAAGCCAACTTGAACATTCACATTTATTCTTGCTAGTGAAAATATGTTCAAAACAGGGCAATTGGTAAGAAAGTCTCCATACTTTGTATGTTAAATGTATACTGTTATAAAACATGAACACATGGTTACTGAAAAACAGTCAGACCCTCTCTGGAAGTTGTAGACCCCATCCTCTATTCTAGGCAGACAATAGAGTGCCAGTTTGTACCGTTTCCCACTCCTTTTGCCCAGGGACTTGCAGGGGGTCATCTTTGGCTCTCTCCACAAGAGTCAAGGAAGGACAGTGTATGTTTGTCTTTTAAGACAAATGGGGAGACAAGAGCAGGGTTTGTTCCTCTTGTGGTCATGCATGGGTGGAATCTAACATGTAAAGGCCACTGAGCAGACAGGTTATACAGACTGTAGAAACAATAGTCTGTGAAATATACTCTTTAAATGTTTGAATTTTCAGTTATAAAACTGGAAATCTCACATTGATGCACATAGAAAATATCAGAATTTAAATTGTTAAATGATGTTTTGCACATTTCTAGAGAAGTACTATTTTATTCTTGACATTGCCGAGTCATATTTTTGGAGCTCTTCCTATAGAAAAAACGTATGAAGTTTCTTTTGTGTAATTTAACGTATTTCTGATATTTTATTCCAGATTTTTACTCACATGGTTAAGAGCATTTCAACATGGGAGACATTAATGAGAGCTTTTTGTCTTGTAGGTATAATTCCAAATCTAATTTATGTTGTAATACCCACTATACCACTACTGCTGTTGATACTGGTGGCTTTTGGGACTTGCTGTTTCCAGATGCTTCATAAAAGGTAAAACATACTAATCCAAAATGGTTTTATAATGCAGAATCCATGTTCCGTTCGCAAGCTATTCATACTGAAAGACTGCTTACATCTGTCCCCAAATATGCAAACAAGCATCTTTTCATCTGTTAAAATCCAAGTAGTTTACAGCTGAACATTTACCTTCAGGCTCTTCCACAATACACTGAAATAGTTCCAGGTCTCTCAAAGTATACTGCCATTAGGACTTCACCTGTATCTGAAGAAGGTATCTTTGCTGACTGTTTGATATGCTGTCAGAACTTTTACTTCACCTCTTCCATCATTATTTCTACCTGTAGAGCATCTGGGCTTTGGGGAGTAATAGTGGGGTCCTCACTGATACAGGGTGAACTCAAAGACTCACCTCAGTTTCTGACCAAAAGTGCATTTTTTTCCAAGGATAAGCTGTTTAATGCTTCTTCAGTGCACGCCCCATACGAGCAACAGATAGGCCACTGGAGCAGACAAATAGAAAACAAAAAGCAAACACATGCTTTGGCCACATGCCAGTGCTACTCCTTTGTACATCATGTATATGTCAAAAAAGATGCATAACATAAATAGATATGTGTACTTAGATGTAGTATCAAACATGTATTATTATGCAAATAAGAAATATTTCAGCCTATGAAATATGATATGTTTTGATCCATGCTTTAAAATTATTTGGACTTTTTTTTAATCTTTCTCAAAATATGATATACCAAGATATGACAACATACAATATTTTTTTTCCTGAACTAATCTTTCTGAAACTTTCAAAGATACTTTTCATTCTGCAGGGTTTTTTCAGGTAGCATCGTCAAATTAATGTAAACCAGAAAAGCTTAAACTGAAATGTGTTTTATGGATAAACACTATTCTGGTATAATAAAAAGAGTGATAAACAGTTTCACAAGCTATTACCCCTCTTGAAGAGCAGGAATGCTAGAAAGGAATATGACATTACTGTTGTAGGAAATTAGAAAAAAAAAATTCCTCCTTTTAGTCTTTATTTTTTACTTTGTGGTTTTTATTTAGCATTTTCTGCAAATATCTGAAATACCTTATATCAAGTGAGAAAACACTCAAAATATCAAATCTACTTATATCTGTATGAATTCACAGCACCTCCATAGTGATGTGTCTCATTAAAACAAGTCAACATAAAAAAATTATTATGAGGTCTGCATCATAAACTAGATTGTGTCTTTATGCTATGCACTTTCCTATAAAGAAAAGGAAAATGTGCATTTTCCAACCTGTCTTACGGGAGGCAAATTCATTGTTACGGATGTTTATATCCAAACTTTGGTGTTGGGGCTGTAGAAGGTTGGAAACTCAAAGCAAAAATAGTAATAAAGGAATCATATGTGTAACAATAGCAATTGTGTAAGTAATCTAACTCTGGGACCCTTATTACAACAAACCTGGATTTCTTGGTAAGTATGACATACATGTTCATACCTTTACTGGCAGCTCTTTCTCTCCCTAGAAAAGGTTCAGCATTTGAATACTCCTGGGAAAACAATGAGAGATTCATGGCCCGCTGAAATCAATAGAAACAGTAGTGTTGACTTCAGTGGGCTTTGATCAGGCCTTTGATGCTATAGCAGTTCATCCAGAAGTAATTGGTCTGAACTTCCAAGACCTAATAATCGCATGAGAAAGGTATTGGAAATTCAGCTTGGAAGATTGTATTTTTTTCTGTTAGCTGATTAGTTTGGTAGATTAAATGATACAAAAATAAGGGAGAAAATTGATTTGAATCAAAAAGATTTTTTTTTTTCAGAATGTTTGTTTTGGGTTGCACCAAAGCTTTTAATTAAAGAATATAAAACAAATTTTCTTTAAACTCATTAAAGTCAAAAGAGGATATTCTGGTATCAGCAAAAATGAAGTATTTTCTTTTTTATCTGTTGAAACAGAACTGTGTTTTTAAAAACGTTTCCCGGTCTATTTTCAGTTATATTTCCACATATGACCTACCTTGTGAATCAGTTTGGTTCATCACAAATACACAGTCCTTGGTTAAAAAGCAAGTCAAAAAAAGAGGCAACTACTTGAACTGATCATCTAGACACTGCAGAACTTTAGGAAAGGGATTCTGTCCTATTGCGGCAGGAGGGATCCCCAACTTTCCAAATGAACCTGACTTCTCATTCTTTTTTAGGCTTCCACAACATGGTGACCTTTCCTCTGAAAGCCACAATCCATGGCCAACCAGGACATGCCTAGCTTGAAAGGTCATGACTAATTTTGCCTGGCGTTGGGCTCTTAAAGGGTAGTAGTAAGGCAAATCAAAACATCTTCCCTGTAGCTAATAGAAATGATCAGCTCATTCGTGCTTAGATGCTCTCCCTTTCATTTCTTCCAGGGAAGCAAGGAGAAACTGCTTCAAAGACCCATCTCCATTATCATCTGAATGCCTTGCAGAAAGTTTAAATTCCAACCTGGTATATTTCTCAGTTTTTATGATTGCACTGTTAAACCAGTGATATGCTGAAGCGATTTATTGTATCTTCCTTACTTTCTTACTAAAACCTATTTCCTGAAAAAAATGTATAGCTGTTGAAAATCAGCATAGGTTTGCTGAAGATAAGCTCATTTTATACAGCTAAAGTTCTGATCCAGGGTATTTAGAAATTGTTGCTGCTGTGTGGCAAGGACTCTCCATTCATTAATTTACCAGATATGACTGATTTTTCTGTATTAATCTGGAAGGAAGTAGTGAATCAGTTTCTTAAAGAAACAAGTGCTGAAACTACTCAATTCATTGCAATTGCTTTGTTTATAGCCTTGTGGCCTGATCTAAAGTCCACTGAAACCAATGGGAGTCTTTTAAATTGCTCCAATGGGCTCAGGTACATAATGCATTACTTTGTAGGACTTCAGAGGTAAGTCTGGAGGGACTGAAAACTTCTCTACCATCCAGCTCCCTCAAAGTACATTTTAAATCAACTCAGACTTGCTTACGTTTACACACCAGGAAAGGAGCAAAACTGAATGTATAGGACTGTTGGGATCTTGACTCTCAGGTTTCCAACTTGCAGAATTATGTAAGGCTACTGCTCCTCCTCTGGTTTTTGCTTAAATGGAAAAAAAATCAGTGTGAAATATTCTGGCTAGAGACTAAACCATTTTGATTGAAAAGCAGCTGCAGTGACTCATGAAGTGCCTTTGCTTTTCAGTAGCCTGCAGTGCACTCTCATCTGCCATCTAAGTGAGGGAAGGTAGTGTGTTGTGGCAGTCATAGCAGAGATGCTACCCCATGTGGAAAGACTGGCATCAACTTACAGGGTACCTCAGGGCTTCCTGTAAAGATTAGAGGGAATGTGTTTGCAGTGTTGCAGAGCAAGTACTTTTGGAACCAGTTTTATCTTTTTTATTGAAAAAAATCCAAACACGAAAACTACTGTTGACAGTTTTGAATGAAAACTAGGTCTAAGGAAGCTTTCTACCAGTCATTCATTGCTAGGAGTCCGAATCATAAGCCATTACTTCATTAGAAGTTAGGTTCAGCCCTGAAGGGAAGAGGCTTTCTGGTGCACATTGACACCTGTTAGCATACCATGGTCATGGGGGTGCAGTTCCTGAATGCACATGGGCAGGGTTGCGGTAGCCCTCTGGGGTGGGTGGGCTGCACACTGAGTGCTTTGGACATGGGCTCAGGGGTGTGCACACTCCCATCCCTCAAAATGTCCTCCCAGACGAAGGAAGTGCCTAGCCTCCCACCACCCTAGTCAAACAGTGCCCACACCCATCTCTGAGAAGACCACTCTGTATGAGCAGGTGTGGATGAATATGAACTGAAATAAATACATAAATAAATAAATATAGGCAACATCAATTCAGTTCCTGGGAGGAGCACTGCTAAGCAGGGTGGTCTGGTAACTTTGGTAGCAGTTGCTTACCTTGACCCACCACTGCAGTGCTGTGTTTGGCATAGCGTGGGCACGACTCTTTTGTGGATGGGGAACCTATGCCATGAAAAACAAAGCAACAAAAAGTGTCCTTCAAATAGGGGGTGAAATACCCAGATCTAATCACAAATCTGCATCAGGACTGCAAAGGCACACATGCACTGAAAATGGTTTATATTTTTATTTTTCAGTAAAGGAAGAACAAAAACCAGTCCAAACCAGTCCACACTATGGATTTCAAAGATGCCTAGGAAGGACAGTAGCATGGAGGTATAATGATTTACTGACTGAAAGCAAAGCAAAAATAACATTTTGCAGTCAGGCTGTATTATAATGTCGTCAAAGAACATTAGCTTGGAATGGCTTGAAAATGCGGAGGATCTACAAGAATGAACTGTAAGCTCCCCCTTGAGGCAAATGTTCAGATCACTTTTATATAATGTTTGATTATTAATTTAGTAACAAAATATGCCATGCTAAATAAAGGGTATGTGTTTATTTTGCTAAGAGATGTAAGTTAGCTAGTTGTGAGCAATGAGATGAACAGAGCATTTGAAGTTTTTATGGGAAAATATCTACAATGTATATCAGTTTTAAGATTGTTTGTAGTTAAACAAACCCTCCTTGTTTCTTTTAGTCTCCCATGCATTGTAATGTAGTTGATGTACTGCAAATGGAACTGACAATTTTACAATGTAACAATTATTTATCTTTGCATAAATGTTTGATACAAAATATTTGTTTAGTATTTATTTGCACACTTAACACAGTGTTTGATCCTCAGGCACACAAATTATTTTATTACTTATTAACATGGTCACTAGCAGAGATAGCCACCATGTTGTGACGTGCCATCTGATGCGGAAAAATTCAAGGATTCATGAAAGTCATTTGATGTCATATAATTAATTCACTTTATCAGGGAATGACCATAACTTGTTGACATATTGGTCTAAGGTCAATATAAATCACTTAGCAAGTGATACCTCATTAATGAGGTGTCCTTTGAAGGCAGCCATTAGTTGCTATTTTGGTAAACTATTTTTTACTTTTTCTGAGGACAAAATAATATCACAATGGACAAGAGTTTAAGAATAAAATTACTTGTTGCAGTAAATCTATGCAAAAAGACATTAAAGGTTATTTAAATAGGGCTAACAGTTTGTTAGGAATAATGTAATGTTGGATCAAAGAGGAGACAAAAGGCTTTTCTTGGAAGTGGAACTAATAGATTGATTCCAACATTACTTAGACTATTAGCTAGAAAAGCGTTAATTATGTTAACTGAGAGACAGATTTAGAGGTAACCTTGATGCACTTAAAGTTGTCTTTTAGCATTATTATTAACATCATTAATGTCCATTCTCTTTGGTTCCTTAAGAGCTTTCTGTGCCATAAGCATGGCTTTACCAGTCATTAGGAGTAGATCTTGGGGTACAGCAATAGCACTTTGGCTGATTTGTTGGTGACAGTCTGGTGCTGTAGCAGATAGTTAAGGAGTTTTGCTGCAGTTTCAGCAGGAATTCTGGAGCATGAATTCAAGCTAGTTGGCTTTCCATTCACACAGATGCAAAACTACCACTGGGTGAAAGTTGGGTAGAGCTGGACAGAAGCAAAAGCATATTACTGTTTGGGTTGCCTACACTGTGCTAGCTGATGTTGACCACAGTTTTGAACTTCAGAGACAAGGAAAAAAAAACATTTAAAGTTCAATAGCACTAGTACTAATTGTGCAATGCTTTTGCTAAAGCACTTTTGGAAGCATCCTGAAGTCACTGTTATGCCATGTTTTTACTTCCTCTTTGAAGAAGCTTTCTTCTGTAGGTCAGGTTAAGTTTTGCTATTCCTACTTACTTCTGTGGTTTTCCAGTTATTCACAACTTCATTCTTTGCTCCATCCCTTACTTCAGTTTCCTTTGTAGTGATTATAGAGAGAAAATACTATGTGATCCTACATGATCACCAAGGCCAGAATTGTTTCTCTCCTGACTTATGTATTGCTTAATTGAGGGCAAGAGATTCCTGTTTCTTGGGAACAGCTGCAGTAAAAAACTTTTTTTTTTTTTGTGGTCTTGAAGGATTAACTCCCCAAAGAAAACAGGGAAGGAGGGAGAGTGAAGACTTACATAAAGCTATTTTTTGATACTTGGTGCTTCCAAAGGACAGGTAAAGTTGTAGCAATTGGTATTCTGATTAATGCAACAGAAGTGACAGAAGTCATTTCCATGCAGCAATTAGAAGAATGTAAATACTTTCAGATGTCTTTCTTACAGGGTGAAGGTGATTTCTGGGTAATTACCAGCATGCACCAGCCTTAAACTCTCTGTGAAGGAAGAATGGAAAGTGGCATACAATGCTTTTATTATAATGAACTCAGATTCTATATGTAAATAGGAAATAATTATTATGGGGACAAAATATTTTCATATCATATCACCCGTTAGGGGAAGGAAATAGTTTCCTTTTGTGTATTTCCTTTGCTTAGGATGTTCTGAGATACCAGGTAAAATCTAAAAAATCTTAAGAATCCTCTGTAGAAGACTGCAAACAGTGCACAGATAAAACTTGTAGTCTTAGGACTTCCACCTTTCAGTTGATGATTCTGTTCCATGCAAAACATAAAAATGCTATACACACACAAATTCTGTCATCTTTATATCCCTTGTTTCCACACACAAAAGGGAGATAGGAGGAAGGGTAAAAGAGGAAAGGGAGAAAAATAGGTGTGTTTCACACTTGTAGAGAATACCTAGAAGTTAGACTTTATGCTGGTATTTCCTTTGGATTTTGTTGGGGCTTCCAGAAAAACAACAGGTATTTATGTGGCATGGTCCATTAGTGTCAAGAGAACTGCTGTTTGAGAAGAAAAATAAAAAACCCCCAAAACCAACTCTTCCTGTCCTTCATACTCACATTAAACTCTACAGAACTGGGAAAGGAAAATGATTTCAGGTTTCAGGTGATGTTTCATCAACTAAAGCCACTTTGAGTAAGCTTGTTGGCTTTTATGTACAGTTACACAGTCCCCTCGCAGTGACTACCTTCCCTTCTGCTCCCTGCCTTTCTAAATCTCTTCCAAATGGCAGCAAGTAGGTGAGCTGAAGAATGAACAGTGAATGCTATCTAGTCCTCAGATGGATGGCATGGCTTCAGTTTGGCATTTTAAAAACTTTATACTCCCACCAACCCTATTTTCCCCAGATAATATAATTTTTGGGGTTTTTTTTCCATAGTGATGTTGGCCTTTTGCAAACAAGAAGCACCTGAGAAAGCTGTTGTTTCCTTTTTCAGTGTTCTGAACTTTTTTGCGTGCAAGCTAGTGTAAGTTAGCATCAAGCTTCCACCACATATTTCAAAGCATCTTGGACCTGTGATTCAACTGAAAATAACCCATTCTGCCCACGTTTTGACATAGTAACCACTGGCTTCTCCATAGGTTAATATGCAGGCAAATGAAGTAATGAATGCTGAATGAAGACTAGAATGTGGTTGACTAAGCTTATGTTAATTTTATCTAGACATAAAGTGCTTGGAATAAAATGTTTATTTTTAATTATACTAGTCTATATTACATATGTTTCTATACCAGAGTTTATAATATGAAAATTTTTAGTCTGAGGGGATGCTTTATTAATGTATTCCTCAAAATACATCTGTGCTTTGCATTTTGAGAAGCAAAAAGCACACGTATATAGGAGTATATTACTGTGTTTCTGGGAAGCACATTTTCTAGTAACTGAATCTAGTAACTCAAATTTTTAAGTTGACACTTGTATTTCATTAACAGACTGAAACACCATTAACAATAGTGATCTATGGTAAATAATGCAGAAATCATGTCACATTTTAATTAAGTATTTTAATGTAATTGCTTCATCTGAATCAATTTATACTGACTGTAGAATGCACTTTGTTTTCAGTGGCTGTTTTCAAGTGAAGGAAAGTAACAGGAGAAACTAGTCCACAAGATAGAATTTGCAACCTTAACATTTTAATGTTGAGAACTGTGCGTTTCATATGAAAGAAGATGTCTAAAACACCTTTTATCTTTTCTCTGGCTTAATTACATCTGTCTGTGTTCCTTGTGGCCACAGATGTGTTGATAAAGCTAGATATTTTGGTATGGACCTAGTCCCCTAATTCTTATGAAGACCTGAAAACAGTTTGGGACTTGATATTTTTTGTCTGTGACTGACAACCTGTGTTTGTAAGCTACCCTTGTACTTTGAGCACGTCATATCTGCATTTAGCTTTCTAAGTACCAACTGTGGGAGCTCCTTACAAAAATCATACATCTGTGTGTATATGTGTAGATACACATACACAGTAAGTTAGAATGCATTTTGTATTTTCATGCAGTACTTTGGAATTTAAAATATATTAAATTCCTGCACTAGGCTGAAAACAGAAATATTATATAATAATATAATAATAATATATGCATCATATTACACTAAGACACCGTTGAATATAAGGCATTTAAACAAGTAGATAATTATATTTTAATGGAAACATATTCAGAAAAGAGCTCAAGAAGATTAAAAAAATACTTTTTTTTCTTCGTATTCTTTCCCCTTCAGAATGCTTTAAGGGCCTACCATGATAGTTTTTATACAAAGCACAAAATTAATATTAAAATTCACCAGTACCGAAAAAGCGTGTAATATATCAATGGAACCCCATTACTTTTATTCACCAGGAATAGTTGATACTTGTTTTTGACAAATTTTTTTCAAAAGACATAATTTTTTATGAGAAGTTGCAGTATTGTGAGTCTTTGCTTGAGTGTACTCAAGCACATATCTTTAATTGCTTGAATGATTGCCAAAACATTTGCCTAAAAAGAAAACTAAAAAGCTATATTCAGTCCTTATTTAACTCCATTAATTCCAAATGAATTACACAAGAGAGAACTTTTGGCTTTCTTTCAGTTTATTCATTAGAAAGCAGCATGATACATGATCAGCCTTTGTGCACAATCCATAAACCTCATTCCGCTGTTTTTTTAATAGACAAGACAGAAGAACCCCCATGAGCCCAGTTTAAACAGATAACAAATTCTTCATTTTGATATGTGGTGACATTACTGAGAATAGTTGACTATCCCTTGAAATGAAAATGCACACTGAAAAATACAGCATCAAAACATAAAAACAGGTAATGTTTGGCCTGAAATTAATAATTTAGACGATTTTGTTTCAGTAAAGCATTTGCAGTTTGCAAAGTTTTTTTTTATTGCCCATGCTTTGTAAAGCCTTCCATTATGCATTTAATGCACTGGTGTTCAAAGAAACTGTTTCCTCACAGCCTCATATAAAAGAAAAAGTAAAATGATTAAACTATTTCTTAACAAAACCACAACATCTGTTTTGAAATATTACTCTCAGTTGGTAATGGAGTGCTCAATTATTAATATTTTCCTCCTAAAAAATTAAATATTTATTGTTTCTCTAACTGTAAGATTGGAATGCCAGTTTACATCATTATACAATGGCTTACTTTCAACCTTTAAGCTCTATCATTAAAAGGTATTGAGCTAATAGATTATTTTTTTGATCCAGTCCACAAACATGGTGACTCGAACATACACTCCTGGTCGTTTGGGGAGTGCACAGTTGTAGCCAAATGATGTTACACCAACCAAAACCCACTTATGACCATCTTCAAATGTTAGAGGGCCACCTGAATCTCCCTGCAAGATTAAATTCAAAAATTAAAAATAATGAGCAGTGTCAACTCTGAAGCAGAGCCTGCTTATGATGCTTTGCTTGTGTTGATACTTAATCACAGACATTGTATCCCTGTATGTCCCGTGCACCAGAAGTGAGATCAACATGAGTTTTTCCACGTGGAAATATTCTTGGGATAATCTATTTCCTTTTTTCGAATTTTTTTAAAGGCCGTGATCTTAAGTTCTTGTCAGTCTTTCAATACAGGACTGGGTTTCAAATTTTTTTTTTTTTTTTTTTTGCTTATTCAACTTATTTGCCTTCAACTTTCATAAAACCTGGGTAAATGCATAGAATTATATTTTAGTTTAATCTACTCAGCCCTAATGCAGTTCTATTTTTGGTCACCCCAGAGTTTCTGCAATTTCAAATTTAGAGAAAAAGATGGCACAATTGCCAGAAGAGGAGGTGTCCTTTTCACACACATCCTTCTCAATAGTTTAGCAGATGTAGCATTGCAATAGAGTGTGGGAAACCAAATTTGATTCATCCCACAGCCTGAGTGTGGGATGAGTCAGCTGTGAGTGTCTTGTTTTGATGAGGAAGAAAACAATGACTATTTTTCATTGTCTATTGAGTTAGTTGAACCAGTCTTCTCATGACCCTGTGAATGGAGCTTTATGGGAGAGTTCTACAAGGATTTGGCCATTAAAATACTTCTGCCCATAACTCTAGGGCATCTGCCAAAGTTCAAAGGCTGTGACAGCAGCCTAAGGGCTGAAGCACTATCAGGACTCACTTATTTGTCTTTGATTATGCTTGAATGGTCATTGATCACAACGCTGGTCACTTCTACTCTATATCAGCCTATGGGGCTGCACTGCTTTTTTTCAGTATGAGGTTCAGAAGGCAAAAAGGAAAGAGGAAAGCCACAGAGTCTGAAGGAATGGCAAGTGAAATTAGGCTTGCATACACTCCTCCTAGAAGAAACTAACCAAAGTCACTGGACCTTATGAAGGCTTAGGTTGTGAGGGCAAGGCAAGAGCAATTATGTGAGAGTGCTCCTCATAGGACATGAGGAGAGCCAGCCAGTCTCCATGCCATAGATTCCATATTGCTAGAAGAAAAATTATGTGACGGTCAACTCCGACTACATTCTTGAAGAGGAGCAGCGTGTTAAAAGCAGAGCTCAACTGGATAAAAACTAGATCCCCAGGAAGCAGCGTGTGAGATCAATGAAGAAAGGCAGCCTATCCAAAATAGTGTGACATCCACTCACAGAAGGTCTCCAGAGTCTGCAGATTCTGGGAAAAAGCATCATTGCTATCCCTCTTTCCCTGCATGAAGCATTGCAGAGACTTCAATCTATTTGGTATTTATTTCTCTGCACACTGCTTTTCCCTAAGTGTGTCCCTCTTTCCTTCATGCAATTACTCAGCACTAATTCGAAGCTTAGTGCAGAAATTTTCCAGTCCTTATATTTATCTCCCTTCATGGTTGTTTGTGTCAAGATAACACAAAGTAGATTTTCATCTTTTCAACTTCTATTATGATAAAGTATAAAATGGGCAAAATGCCGTGAGTAGAAGTGGACAGTGATTGTCCCAGTTTTAATGACTGGAGGATCAGGGAACATTTTATTCAGTAATTAGATGTGGTATATACTAAAAGTGGAAATTAATAACTTTTATTTACCTGACAGGAATCTACTCCTCCTGTGTCATATCCCGCACAGATCATATTCTTAGTAATACTATATTCTGGCATCTCTTCTTGGCATTTTTCATTTGAAATGAGAGGGACCTCTGCCTCTTGCAATATATCTGAAGTGGGACCTGATGAAAATACAAAGTATGTTTACCCATTGTAATAAATATGTACATCCTGCTCAGAACACAGACAGTTTTGTTCCTGTTTCAGCATGCTAAGCACACCACTGAGCAGCAGGAAGCCCTGCCTCACCACTTTATTATTCAGGCTTATATGCCTGTATCACAGTCAGTGATTAAATGGTGCTCATTAACTGAATCCTGTCTTCCATTTGTGCAATGGGACTGAATTTTGTCATAATTAAATCAATTTTACTAAAATCAATGACTATGAACTCACTGTGGGGAGATCTAAGGGGTAATTAAAGGCTTAGGATCTTGGATTGTCCAATGTTTCCTCACTATTAATTGTGTGACTTCGATTATTTCAAGTTTCTGTAAAAATTGCTAAATCCTACCAAAAATTTTAAATGCAATTTTATTCTGAAAATAGAAAGCAAATGCATACAAGGAACTGTGGAAGTGAAATTACATGGTTATTATTCCACAGAGACTCCGAATCTGGAGCATGTGTTACAGAAACAAAACATATATTTCACACAACAGTCAGTATGCTTGACTTCTGGGGAAAATCATTTGCACATTGTCAGAAAGACTAATCTTCCTCCTCCTCCACCAGCCAATATCTGTAAATAAATGTACACATTTCATATTGAGGAAAGTAGACATCATAACTTCTCAGGGGATGCAATAAGGTTTTTTCATAATTTAATGATTTTAGGTATGTATATTTTTTCTAATTAATATGTTATAACTTTATTACTTTGCTTTAGAGGAGGAACAGTGGAGGGAGATAGTTTTCAAATTTTGATATAGAGGAGTACCTCTCTAAACTATTCGACCTTAACAATGCCTGTGGAATCAGGATCAAGCTTCCCCTCATGGCTTCATGCCTGTCATAATTTTCTAAGCAGATGACCCACCTTGGTTCATAATACGACCCCAGCCAGCAATGGAGCAGTTAATTCCTGGTAAAAACTGTTGATTTTTTTCTGGTAAGCAGATAGGTTGTATGTAATCTATGAGTGAGAAACAAACAATCAGCTTCAACTTCTTCCCTGCATTCAGGTTTTTATGAAGTCACATATGAAAATGTTCACTAATTCAAACCCACTTCTTGAGCAAGATATCCAGGAAGTACTGGACTGACTCCAGAATGCTTAAGTTGTGAAAAATGTACAGCCACCCCATCACTCTTGTATGCTTAGCACAGTTAGAGTTTTGCATAATTGAGTAATTCTGTTTTGTGGGAAAATAACAACTCACCTGTATATTGCACTTTATATTGAAGGTGCATGAGAGCAATATCACTATCTTTTGTGTTCTTCATGTAGTGAGGATTCATAACTATTTGATCGATGTTTCGAACTACTGTTGAAGGCTGTGTCATATCTGATTGGTCATACAAGCCAAGAACTGCTTTCCATTGAGATGGTTTTAATTGCCTTCTGCAAGTTGAAAGGAATATTCACAATTATGAATGATTAATTAAAGTTTTGAAAAAAATGTTAGGTAACATGGTAATCTTTAACTTCATGGTAATTCATAACATTTGCACATTTTGTCAAAATAAATAGAATGTAGTCAATGTGCTTACAATTTTGTGATAGTAATCCTATCTTCAACTTCCACACTGTAGAAATATGTGGTTCATTTGTTATTTTGAGCTTATAATGCATTATTTATAAAGAATTAATCAGAGAGTAGTGCAGAGGAGGAAAATACATTAACTAAATTACTATGGCTTTTTAAACACTGCGAAGAATACTGCTGATTGCTCACCAGGCAATTAATATTAGTTCCAGTTAGAAAATTATTATGGAATACCTAATGAATAATAGGTCTAAAATGTCATTGGAAGTGCTGCAGCCCATAGACTCAGAAAATTGGTCTCTTAATTTTTTAGTCTAAATCAAAAAGGATATGCTAAAACAAAATATGATATAATCTGCATTTTTTGCTGAGCTACACATGCTGGTTTGAGGCTGTAATTAAGTTAGAGAACTTAATTATTTGCTATCTTTTAATCAACTAGTTAATTGTTTCAAAAATATGTTTTCAGCCTGATTGATGTTGAATTGTTTTCTGCTGATCTTTTGGTTTGACATCAAGAGGTTATCTTGTTCTGAACTAGGATCATTTAAGTTAAATGTTCAGAATTAAGGTGTGAAACTGAAGGCTCCCACTTCAGAAAGTTTTAGCAAAGTCAAGATGATAAAATGATATTTAACTGAAATAGAAAGGTAATTTAAGTGAAAAGGAAGTACCAAGACAGGTGTGGATTTACTGTGTGAAAACTAAGAGGACTTGATCCTTCTTGTTTCAGTGTCTTTTTGTGGAGTATAGCTCCTGTCATGCAATGAGGCAGCATTCATGTGTTGGCATAGTCTCCACTGTCTTGCTACTTAGCTACTGGTAATGAAAGATTGACAGTAATTTTTAATAGTAATGTTTCTTTTTTTTGCCATTCCAGTTTCTAGGTGTCTTCTACAGCACTTTTTTTTTTTGTTAAAGATGTTAAGAAAGCAAATCTTACAAAGTATTTAAATGTGCATCACTTCTTTGAGTAGTACAAGTAACACCATCTAGATATCCAGTATTGTCTAATCGATACACATAATCAAGATCTGTTCAAATGATGCACAGTAGATCTTGATCAATCTATGATAATATACAGGAGTGACTGGCAATACTGAGTCTACCTTTATGAGGTATGATGTAATTCTTTATACCATGGGCAGAGATTCAACTAATTAATGAAGGCCCACATTGATTATGTGTTAAGTGCAAATGCTCAGTATTAATACCATACATTTAAAGTGCAATTCTTCATTGTTCAGAAACTGCTGCTTTGTTTCCATGTTTTCCATTATTTCTCTGCCTTACAGTAAGGACTGAGGGTTTACCAGAAAGTAAAGGAACCTTAGCTGAGCCCACAGGTGGTTCAAAACACAATAATTAAACGGAGAGATAATTGTTAATTTTTTATATCAGTGTCACAAATTATTCATAATCTGATGTCTCCTTAGTGAACCTGCACATAAACCAAGTGTTTCATCATTGTTAAAATAAAAAAGAAATGACATGACATGGATGTCATATGGCCATCTCAGCTAGTTGAAAAGATGCCCTGGAGTTACTGGAGAGAAAGAGGCACTTGTGAATTTATATTAATGTCATTCTAAAGTAAACATCTAGAAACCCTCTAAAAAGTACCACTCCCAAGTGATTTCAGTGTGATTCTTTGAAAGTGTGTTTTGCTCTATGCAGGTTTGATTGATGGTTCAGGTCATACTTCAACCCAGCTTTACTGACAACTGTCTGCCATTTAGTTACTTGCATGATGTGGAAGTATCAGAAAGTGTTTAGCTTCTGAGTACAATGAACATTACCCATATACACAGTGTGCTGCTGTCACAAGCCATTCATCACTGACAAGGGAAGCTCCACAAACAGGTCTGGAATTAAAATGAATTGAAACTATCCAAGGCCAAGCTTCTTGTCTGGCATCGCTTCCACCTACAATCCTTGTTGCCTTGTTCTGAGTTGCCAAGTGTTTTCCACAAGCTAAAATTTAAAAAACAAAAAAACAAAAAAAAACCCTCAACCAACCAACCAAACAAAAAAGAGCTGTAGATTTTTAGAAGGATATAGCATGTTTTATTAGACTAGCTAATATTCTTGGAAAAATAGGCTTTGTAGTATCTAAACTGCTATTCAAAAATACTATTACTCTAGAAAAGAGTTTAGTGTTTTACAGGTGAAATCAAGATCATAGAATCATAGAATGGTTTGGGTTGGAAAGGACCTTAAAGATCATCAAGTTCCAACCCCCCTGCCATGGGGACGGACACCCTCCACTAGACCAGGTTGCTCAAAGCCCCATCCAGCCTGGTCTTGAATACCTCCAGGGACGGGGCATCCACAACTTCCCTGGGCAACCTGTTCCAGTGTCTCACCACCCTCATAGTGAAATATTTCTCCCTAATGTCTAGTCTAAATTTACCAATTTAGATGTGTTCTTTCCTCACACCTTCTGGATTTTTTATATATGTGTTTTCAGTATAGATCTATCTCTAGTGTATATTTAACTCTGAAAATAAGTGAAAACTAGATTTTCCTGTGTTTATATCATTACGAGTGTGGCTTTTTTAGTCCATTCCCTAACCTTTCAATTCCAACAATAAACATTAGGCTTTATGGACTGAACAATTTGATTTCTGTGTGAAACATTCCCAGGGTATGTGTACTTACGTTTAATGGTACATTGCAGATGAACCACCAGGTTGTTCAAACAGTGCTCTCTAGAATGAAAGTGCAATTAAATCAGAAGTGTCTGCACACCAATGACTGTCAAATATATACACATACATGCATCTATATATAAAAATGTATATAAGCATATATATACTTATAAGTACATTAGTTTATCAGTATCAAACTCTGTCCTGAGTTAAGCAGAGACAGAGTTAACTTTCTTCATAATAGCTAGCAAGAGACTGTGTTTTGGATTTGTGCTCAGCAGAAAAGCTGATAAGAAGTGATGTTTATAGTTATTGTCAGGATACTCAAGGACAGATACTATCAGCTTCCCTGCTCCCCGCAGACAGGGGAGGGGGGGAGCTGGGAAGAAGCACAGCCAGTTGCTAGCCTAGGATTTGCTCTTAGGTTTGGAGTGAAAGAATAGACAAAAATCTATTCCATAGCATGCACGTCATGCCCAGTATATAGGTGAGAACCCTCTGGAAGATCGTCCCTTTTTGTTTCGGGTCCCTTGGGTTTCTGGATCTCTCTTCGCTCCAGATCACCTCGCTCCAGGTGGCCGCTCTCCCAAGGCCTTCCCCCTGCCATGTCCCGGTCAGCTCTCGGTCTGGACGCTCGGACTGTTATTCCCGTTCTGTGAGTGCCTTTGGGAGTGGTGCACCCCCGGCCTGGGGGAATGTGAGTGTAGTTTCGGGACCCTCCCTGTTCCAGATCAACTCTCCCTGCTCCGGCATCATTAGCCGGGAACAGGCTGAGCCTTTGGTCATCGGGTAAGGGGGCAGTATCACTGTGTATCACTCATTTGTATATTTGTATATAGTATTATTTTCAATATTATTGTAGTTTAGTTATTGTCCTTATCTCAACCCATGAGTCCTTTTTTCCCTTTACCCCTTTAACTCTCTCCCCTATTCTCGGGTATGGGGGGGATTGTGTGAGCGGGTGTGTGGTTTTGGCCCCCAGCCAAGGGCTAACCCATCACAAACTCTTAAATATATTTTGTCCTACATGTCTTAAATATATTTTAATTATAAATCTAAAACATATATAATATTAAATGTACATATTCCTATTCAATGGACACTTAATTGGTGTATGTTATGGAAATAAAAGTAGACTCCCCTTGTGTTTTAGGGAAATGAGTCCTCTGTCTGTGACAGATTCTCAGTAAGATTGTAGCTGCTTATAGAATCATAGACTCATAAAGATTGGAAAAAGATCTCATCATGGTATTTTTGTAACTTTTGAAATGTTTTCGATACCTTACCACTAGAGATCAGTGTGACTAAAGAGTTGAAGAAGTTAGTTTGATAGCACTGTATCATTTTACTAACATTATAAAGTATTGTAGAATATATAGCTGCATATACAGGGTTAGAAATTATTTAGCGGAGATCTAAAGCCAGAGTCTGAAGAGCACAGGACCACAGATCAAAACTACTCAAGCATTTCTGATACCCAGAGGTTTTAAGATTATCTTAATAGCTTGTAATGAATCTGAACACTTGGGACAGTGTGTATGCTAGCAATTTAAATCTGATACACACAGAAATATATCAGAGAAAAAAAAATCTGCCAATGACTAGTTTACAGTACGTATTTCCACATAATTTTTAAATAGAAAAAGGGAAGGATACTTTAAACATGATACGATATTATTTATCCCTTACTATGTTTGGTCTAAAATTTGATATCTGTTGTGAAGGAAATAATGCATAATGTGCCCCAGCATTTTTGCAATGGCATAGCGGTGCAAAAAGGGCAAGTAGGAACTGTAACTGCCTCCCACCTCCCCAGTCTTGAATAGTCTCACATAGCCATTTTCCTCTTTAAGATAGATGAATAATTTTAAAGCTGTAATTTTAAAAGTGGAAGCCAAATTCTGTAATTTGTATTTAAATCTGTATTGACTTTAAAGCATGTCCCTTGGTAGTGAGACAAACATCAAAGAGGACAACCAGAAGTGCATAAACCCACAGGAAACCAATACCATCTTCTGCATAAACTTCACAGCAACTACTCTTGACCAGGCTCCCTCCATAGGTTTTAAAAGGGTGTTCAGTGGTACTGTATATTAGCTCCTTTATCCAGTCCTATACTTTCTCTTAGGTAGATGCATAAACCAGCTGAACTAACATCCAACATGTCAGATTTTTCTCTGTTTTTTTACATTGAAGCAGGGAGTCACATGTAACAAGGGTGTTTGTCCCACCACCAGTGCCTACTGATTGCTGTAGTAGAAATTACTTTGTGGGCCTCTGCTTTTTCTTCTTTCTGAAGTTATCACACAGTATGAAAACCACTTATTTGCCTGAACTTCAATTCAGTGGTCCTCAGCTGCCTCTTGGTCAGCACAGGAGAGTCCAAAAGTCAACAGAGACATTGCATGTGCTGAATACCGTTTCTATGTGCCTCTCTGAGTGTCACCTAGAAGCAACATGCTGGGCAGAAATCTGGAGTAGTTGGGACATTTGTGAGTATGATCTTTACTTGGGACTGGCAAAAGCAATTATGCCTATGGGATCTGTTCACATGTATCTACAAGGCAGGATTTTGCCCTGTTGCAAAGCTATCCTGCCAAGAAATACATTACGTAAGGGCATTGTAGAACAGTTTTGCTGTCTCTGCCACCACAGGTTTCAAGACCTATTATATGTGCCCTCCTTTACTTCAGTGGTAGTTAAGCTTGAATAAAGACCAAAGACAATGTGAGAAATAAATTTTATAATTTGATTACCATTTAATGAATTTGATTTTTTAAAATTGTCAAATCTGTATGTCTTTCTATAGTTCACTATATGTACAAAAATGTGTGTGAATCTGTAATGGTGTCACCCTGTAAAATTGTTCCTTTCAGCTGTCCAGATGAAACATGGTAAAATATACCTATTTCTGCAGAAGAAATACAACTAAGATAAATGAACTTATTCCATTTCCTCCTGCATTAATCACTTTTAAGTTTTTAATAGATATTAACAGAAGACATCTTTAAATCATTAGTGCTTTTTAAGATGTCTTGTGGCAATACTGGTTTAGACATCCACACAAGAAAAAAAGAAAAATAGCTTGCAATGATATTCCATTAGTTTAAGATACTTCCACCACCAGTGAGAATGATAAATGTTTGGGATTAACAGAGTATAATTAGAATATAAAACGTATCTTTTTATTTTTTACTGTAAATAAAATACAGTGCAGCAAATTAAGAATTCTCTCTTGCTGTGTTACTATGTGGTATGTTTATAAAGGAAACCTGAAAGAGCATGGACTCCTGCCATCCTCCACATGGTTTCAGCATTTTAGCAATTAGACAGTAATTTTCTGCCTCAGTGTTTTTGGTAGGATTCCAGGAAGATGTGTACAATAAACCCTCTTATAAGCAGAAAGACAGTAATTGAAGTCATTATAGGTATTTTTTTTTATTTGATGATTGCAAGCCTTTCTCCTTTTGGAGGTGTGCTGTGAATCCCAGAATTTTCAGATAATATGATCCTGTGCTAATATTACATTTTCATTTAATCTGTAAGAAACTCTACCAGTTTGTAGGAGCCTTCAGAAGCACTTAGGCTGTTATTTGGACTGAGAGAGATTAGAATAGAATCAAATGTATTCCGAGGATCATCTCATCTAATGATTCACTTCCAGAAGTCATTTCTGAGTGGGACTAATTTATCTAAATATAGATACTTGTCTGTGGATTGCTTACCTTAGCAATCCACATTTAGTCTTAAGTCTGTATCCATAAAGTCAATAAAGAGTATCAATAAAGAGTGTGACTCATCAAATTTCAAGAGATGCCTTGATCAATTGCAATTTGCAGTGCTTATTTTTCTCTATTCATTACAGAAAGAACCTAGTCTGATAACTACTATATAACCGTGGGTGAATACCACTCTGTTCTAATTCTTCTACTATATTATGTATTCAAAATTTAGAGATTTCTAGATAAGAAATATTTTGTAAAAATAGTAGGATTTATCTTTTCCACAGTAAATGCATAAAGACTTTGGATTGTACTGAATGTTAGCTAAAAATGTAGTAAGCATCTGTCTCCTTGTAAATTTACAATAGATGAATAGGAATGTAAAAGAAAAGAGTGAGTTGCCCAATGTTACACAGAATTCAGCAACAGAGAGAGGGTAAAACCTAGATATGCTTATAGTCCAGACTTCATACAGGATCATGTTACCTCTCAGATAAACTTGAGCTAGAAATTAGTGTATAAATCATCACCATCTTATTTTAAGTTATCCTTTGTATGATGAAGAAAGCTCACTCTACCCACCTTTTTGTAAATATTAGGCTGTGGTTAGCTGCTTTGGTGATGTTGACAAATGGGCCGTCTCCAGTGAATAATACTGTTGATGACATATTTGCATCCCTGGAAGGAAAAGATACACATGCATATTTTTAGATATTTATCTTCTTCCATCAGTAGAGGAATGTTTGGGAAATGATTATGCTGGTGGAATAAATGACTTTTTTTTTTCATTAAATAATGGCTATTTATCAGGAGATTTTTGAGGCTTGAAACTCACATGGATTAAAATGTGACTCTTGCACTTTCACTCGTGCATCTTATTCTAAGATTTCCAGTGCTACAGTAATATTGTAAGAGACAGATATTAATTATTTTAATAGCAGCAAATGATCAATTTCTGCTTTTCTGTTCCACAATGAAGGGTTTGCAGTAGCAATTCTTAAATATATCGAGCTAAAAACTTAGTATGCAAAATGGAACAGTACTAGCTGAACCTTGGAATATCATAGTTTAGCTTTTTTTTGAGGGGGGGTAATTACATTGATTCTATAATTCTGTGCCTAGAGAAGAAATGAAACTGTATTTTATATCATGAAGAAGCTAATGGAATAAATGCTAGCTTCCTTAGAAGTTAAGTTTCACCTCATAGATCTGTTGAAATAAAAATGTTTGTAGAGTAAGTCAAGGGTGTCATGTTTGCTACTGAACAGCATAGTTCCTCTGAAGTGGGCTATACTCCTAGACTCCCTTTTTTTTTTTTTCCTTTAAACAAAAAATGTCAAATGACAAAAAAGGCCTTTAAGAGGCTAATCTAGTGTTGAGTAACCGAATTCCATTCAATGTGCTCACTAGGAAACACAGAAAACTTAGAGCATAGTGTTAGAAATTTCTTACACACAGATTTACAGATATCTGTGCAGTAAATTCCTCAGATATTATTGGTCTTCGTGTACCTAAATACTCTATGTATCACTATGATCTCAGTCTCTAACTCTGTCTCAGATGTACTCATTGACAATAACCAGTAGCAAATGTTGGGAAGGATTCAGGTCACAGAATCACAGAATCACAGAATGTTAGGGATTGGAAGGGACCTCGAAAGATCATCTAGTCCAATCCCCCTGCCGGAGGAGGAACACCTAGATCAGATCGCACAGGAACGCATCCAGGCGGGCTTTGAATGTCTCCAGAGAAGGAGACTCCACAACCTCTCTGGGCAGCCTGTTCCAGTGCTCTGTCACCCTCACTGTAAAGAAGTTTTTTCTCATATTCAAGTGGAACCTCCTATGTTCCAGCTTGAACCCATTGCCCCTTGTCCTATCACTGGATGTCACAGAGAAGAGCCTGGCTCCATCCTCCTGACACTCACCCTTCACATATTTATAAACATTAATTAGGTCACCCCTCAGTCTCCTCTTTTCCAAGCTAAAGAGACCCAGCTCCCTCAGCCTTTCCTCATAAGGGAGGTGCTCCATTCCCTTAATCATCTTTGTGGCTCTGCGCTGGACTCTCTCCAGCAGTTCCCTGTCCTTCTTGAACTGAGGGGCCCAGAACTGGACACAATATTCCAGATGAGGTCTCACCAGGGCAGAGTAGAGGGGGAGGAGAACCTCTCTTGACCTACTGACCACCCCCCTTCTGATACACCCCAGGATGCCATTGGCCTTCTTGGCCACGAGGGCACAGTGCTGGCTCATGGTCATCCTGCTGTCCACCAGGACCCCCAGGTCCCTCTCCCCTATACTACTCTCCAGGTGATGTGATACAATGCTAAAATAATATTCAGAATAAGGGTAGAAGTGCAATCATCTGATAGCTACAATTCTTCTCCCTGTTAAAAAAAAAACAAAACAAAACCAAAAACCAAACCAACAATGTGTTTCTTATTTGAAGAAAATATGTTCACACATTTATTAGTTCATTGTTTAGTTCTCAGGCTGTGGGATGTTTGCAGTTTGTTTAATTTGTATTTACATCACAGGGCAGTGTTTCTGTTTCATCTGATGATTTTTCTGAGAGAAAAACAAACAATGAAGTATAGCAGCAAATTACAAATAGCAAACATTTTATTTGGCATAGAAAACCTTTTTTCACATGTGGATTCATACAAAGAGCTGCTGTTTTCTAAATGCTTGCATGCATACCATTATAAATATGAAAATTTGCAAATGATAAATACAAATAACCTCTCTATACTTTCTGGATTTGAAATGAAGCTTCTTAAGTGATGAGTTTAAGCTAAGTTTACTAGCAGTGTCTGATCCTAAGTGAAGCTGTTGACCTAAAAATCCAAAATGATTGTTGAGACTTCTCCTGTGGCTTTCAGGTCAAAGTGCACATTATTACTTAGTGATAACTGACATGAAATTAAGTCTGTTGCCAAATTTTTCGTACCGTCCTAATTCTGGTCCTCAATGTTGCAAACACAACCTGAACGCACTGAGAACCAAGTTCTTTGTTACATCCAGCACATGACTCTCATTGGCTCTACAACTGAGTAAGATCATGCTATCTCTTTATTATCCTAATTTATCCATCAGAATAAAAATTTTTCATACATAAATTTTGGGGCATCATTTCCACCCCTTTTAGGCTGTATGTTATATTCCCAGCACACTGTAGAACCTCTGTCCGACAGTCAAGGACAGGATTTTCTGAGGTGTCTCAAGGAGCTAGGCATGTAGCTACTACTGAAGATTCATAAGTGGGGAGGATGAAACCTAATTGACTTGAAAATCTCAAAACAAGACATTATATTCCAATGAACTCATTTCCGTCTCAAGAATTTAGTGAGTTCATGAAGAAAACACACTGCGGGATTGAGGGCAAGTCCTAAACTCTCAGTTCATGTTGGACTTTCAGGTATGGCAAAACTGCAAGGTCTACACACATTCCTGGGTGGAATTCAGGAAAGAACCAGCTGGGTCTGGTCCCAGAGAAACAGTCGTGTTTCACACCAGACCAGTAGAATGGTGAAAAGCTGAATGTGTGATTTTGTAGGTTCTAGGAAAAGTGATGCCAACAATACTCAGCTTTTAGGTGTGTTGTCCGATGCACAGTTATAAGTGCAAGCTGAGCAAAGGATCTCTTGTTCAGGTTTCTCAAAAGCATCAATTTGTGTACCTTGCACTCCAGACTCATTAAGAATATTTGTAAATGTTTTGCCTATGCTGTATTTTGTAGATGAACAGAGAGGCATGCCTCCAGATTTGCCTCCTGTTTGGCACATATCACCAATGAGGCAGTCATGTACTTGAAAAATGGAAGTGAAAGTATTCACATCTGTGATTTGTTAGAATCTGTGTGGAACATTGCACTTTGTAGCCCAGCTACGTAAATAATCAGGATATGTTGCAGGGCTCCTCTCGTTTCAGTCCTTTTCCTAAATTAAACAGCAAATGAGACTAGCAAATGTATAAGCAATTAACAGCAAAAGCAAATTGTCCTAGATGAACCTTAGCCTCTTCCTCTAATAAAGCCTGTTTCTAGGTAATTATTCAGTATAGGAGGATGAGCTACAGCCTACTCAAGAGCTGTTGTTGCAAGCATCCATTTAATAACAAACATGGTGCCATTTATTAACAAATATGCTTCTACAGGGGGATTCATGGAAGGCAGAAATAACATGATGATTACAGGGNAAAATAGGGTTTCCAACACTTGCAAATTTATTGGCACACCAAGCACTTTACTTGCCACCGAAATATACATTTGCCCTTTTTTTTGTGTGGTAAAGACACCAGTAAAATTATGAAGAAAACACCAATATACAAACTCAACAAGCTTGCAAAGAAGTTATGAGAACAATTAATATTTTTCACTCACCCTAACCCCAGCAGCTGGCAAACACTGTCTGAAATCTGTTCATTCCAATCATCTGCACATGCCAGGTGCCATGTCTTCCCAATCCTGGCCTGTACCAGCCCTTCGGTGCTTAGAGGAGCATTAAGCAATCTCACTGTAGACCAAAACGTACAGAAGCATTTTATATAGGTGGTAAACCATCCTCTTCCCACCCCAAGCAAACAGAAATGTAATATAAGCAGATTTATTATTACCAGCAAAGAAGAAAAAAAAGTCAAAATACATTACAGTGGTAATAAACACAGCATCTCTAGGATGTTGTGTTCCCACAGGAAGGAAACGTTATTGTTATTCTATATTTCTGCCACAGGAGTTTCATACCCTATATTTCGCTAATTTCTCACAAATAGACAACAAACAGTATATTTTCTGTCAACTCTAACCAATGTTTTTTCTTTGTCAGCATTATATAATATCCAGATACTACTTGAAGATCTAGCTATACAATGGTCAGTAACACTGACTGGAAATAAGGTTAAACCCAGAGCTGACAGAAAAATTGGATTTTCCACTTCCAAATGCTATGAGAATTTTCACTATTTTAATTACAGCTTGTTAAAACACACACACAAATAACAAAAACTCTCCGAAAACCAATCATCAAAACTTTTTCCCAAAACAAAATATTTAGACCAAAAATTCAGAAACTCCTTAAGTATTTAGTGAAAAATCTTATGTTGTTAAAATAGTGACTAAGGAAGTTGGACCAAAAGTTTTAAGAAAGTCAACAGAATCCTATATGTGTCTCAGGAGCTACAGCAGGTGACAGTTACTGCCAGCATGAAGTATGGAAAAACATACAGTGTGTTTGAAATTTACTGGTTGCCAAAATAATTTTTTTCAGAATCTTAGTTGTCCAGAAAACCTTTTTCCACCAAATTATTTTACAAAATACTATACATAAAAGTAAAGTGTANTAATTCTTTCCTCCATCCCTGGGAGGGGGAGGGCGTGTGGGTGGTTGTTGCAGTGTTTGACTGCTAGGCAGGGTCAAAACCACAAGAGACTACAGAATGACTGGTGTCCAGAAGTTACAGTGGTAAAGGAGATGGGGTGGGGGAGAAAGAATCAGAGGAAGAAAGCTACTGGCCACTGTAAAGGACAAGAGAGTTGACTAGAAGAACATTCAGGCATAGTTTATATGTTCTTATACGCATGTATAAGTGCCAGAAATTATATACATAAATTCCAATCAGGATTTGTGCATGCTGGTGTCTGATATTTACAGAAATGCAGTACCTACCCAAAGGCAAAAGAAGTAAAAAACCAAAAACAAACCAGCCCACATTTATCCAATGATTAAAAATACTTTTAAACAACACTTAGATATTTTTCTAAGTTCTCCTAACTCTGTGATTTCTACAATTAGAAAGGGGCATATTAGAAGGGCATTTGCAGGCATCCTACTTTGGTGATAGGCCAACATAATGAACTGCAAGCTTAGAATTTAATTTGTTTATTACTTGGATGAGTGACATTCCCTAAAAACCTCAGCACTGCAGGAAATTTATTTATTATTCAGTGGATGGCAGTGAAATTGCAAACAGTGTAAGCAAGGCCAGAATTTAGGCCATAAATTTTACCATAGATTGAAAAATGCAACACTTCTGCACGAAGTGGTCGTTGCTTCCCCACCTCTTCCCTGGAAGTTCTGCTGAACAGTGACTGAAGCCAAATCTATTTTTTCAATCATATACTTCCTTCCTCCCTTCCTTCTCTAACTATACCTCAAGAGAAATAATTTCCTCTCCCAACAGTGATTATCTTGAATTTACTTGAAATGAACATTAGTATGATAGCAGAGCAGCTATGGCCACTGTTTGCTCCACCTTTACTCTTGAGCCATCCTCATACAAGGAAAGCGTAAATGATAAAGTGATAAAAGACTAATACCTCCACATCAGTCTCCCAATATTCTTCAAAATGTATCATCATGCCTAATCAGCCATACTCAGAGTCATCAATCCTGTAACGAATGCCATCAAAATAGGGTTTCCAACACTTGCAAATTTATTGGCACACCAAGCACTTTACTTGCCACCGAAATATACATTTGCCCTTTTTTTTGTGTGGTAAAGACACCAGTAAAATGATGAAGAAAACACCAATATACAAACTCAACAAACTTGCAAAGAAGTTATGAGAACAATTAATATTTTTCACTCACCCTAACCCCAGCAGCTGGCAAACACTGTCTGAAATCTGTTCATTCCAATCATCTGCACATGCCAGGTGCCATGTCTTCCCAATCCTGGCCTGTACCAGCCCTTCGGTGCTTAGAGGAGCATTAAGCAATCTCACTGTAGACCAAAACGTACAGAAGCATTTTATATAGGTGGTAAACCATCCTCTTCCCACCCCAAGCAAACAGAAATGTAATATAAGCAGATTTATTATTACCAGCAAAGAAGAAAAAAAAGTCAAAATACATCACAGTGGTAATAAACACAGCATCTCTAGGATGTTGTGTTCCCACAGGAAGGAAACGTTATTGTTATTCTATATTTCTGCCACAGGAGTTTCATACCCTATATTTCGCTAATTTCTCACAAATAGACAACAAACAGTATATTTTCTGTCAACTCTAACCAATGTTTTTTCTTTGTCAGCATTATATAATATCCAGATACTACTTGAAGATCTAGCTATACAATGGTCAGTAACACTGACTGGAAATAAGGTTAAACCCAGAGCTGACAGAAAAATTGGATTTTCCACTTCCAAATGCTATGAGAATTTTCACTATTTTAATTACAGCTTGTTAAAACACACACACAAATAACAAAAACTCTCCGAAAACCAATCATCAAAACTTTTTCCCAAAACAAAATATTTAGACCAAAAATTCAGAAACTCCTTAAGTATTTAGTGAAAAATCTTATGTTGTTAAAATAGTGACTAAGGAAGTTGGACCAAAAGTTTTAAGAAAGTCAACAGAATCCTATATGTGTCTCAGGAGCTACAGCAGGTGACAGTTACTGCCAGCATGAAGTATGGAAAAACATACAGTGTGTTTGAAATTTACTGGTTGCCAAAATAATTTTTTTCAGAATCTTAGTTGTCCAGAAAACCTTTTTCCACCAAATTATTTTACAAAATACTATACATAAAAGTAAAGTGTATCTGCTACAGTAAAAAAAAAAAAATTAGATTTTTAGGAATGCAACTTTGACACTCAGTCTATGTGAATGAAGTGATATACAATGATTAATTAATGGTAAACCTAAGTCATAAGAAATTTTTGACCCGTCTTGAAAATATCTCATAAATTCTTGAACTGTGAGATTTCTCCAAATTACTTTTGACACATCTCCTGTCTTCTACTTTAACTAGAATTCCTTTTCCTTTTTCTCATCAGATTCATGTTCTTCTCCAAATATATTGTTGGTAAGGAATAAAAGAGTCATTGAGCACTCAACTACTGCTTAATTGAAATGTCATATATTTTAGAAATCTGCAAAGGAGATATCTTATGCCTTTTCTTTACAGTCTCTGGAAAGTTTCAGAACTTGGAGTATTTGAAAGTGACAGTTTGTCTAGTTCAAATTGCCACTTATGATAAGAAGCTGAAATTGGTTTCAGGAAAATGAACAAGACTTTTGGACACTGAAAAGACTCAATGTGAGGATGCCTAATTGAATTTTCATTTTATTTTCAGGCTTAGATTGATTAAGTCAACGTTTGGATTAAATGAGGTTTTGGAAACAATTCTCCCAGTCTTTTAATGTCATGTAATTTGTTATGAAGTAATCAGCAATCTATGACAAAATAAATCTTTGGGAAAATGTACATCGTGTTAATGTAGGTGATGGTTACCTTTTTCAGATCTTCTTTAGCAATGACTGGAAAAACCCATTCAAGTCCCCTTTGCTTAAGAAGAAGCTGAAGTGAATTTTACTCAATGGGTTTTAAAGGAAGAATATGGTTGCAACAAAATAACTAATTGTATTAATGCAAAGAGTGCATCTATACCTTTGGACATATATATATCTGTACATATATTTATGTATGTCATATATATGAACACATATATATATATATAGATACATGCATGTAAAACACATTAAAATCAGTGAGAACTGTCAGTATGCATCCAAAGACATACATGTCTGATCCCTAGCAGTCCTCTTTAAAAAGGAAGATTATGTTGTACTGAGCTTAAAAGCCCTCTTTTTACTCTTCCATTAGTGCTCCATAACAGGTTTTCAGAACAGGGCTTTGTCAGAAAGAGCAATTTAATTTCTGTGCTAGGCATAATATGATTTTAACATCAGTTTTACATTTAAATTATTGTTTAGAGAATGGGATGCTATTTCCTTGTTATGTGAAATAAAGCCATATACTGTACACCTGCATTTTGGAAAGAACCATTTTACCCAAGGCCTAAGGAATTGCAGCTGTTGGTCTCGTTGTTGTAGGAATGTGCACAACCACTGTGAGCAATGGCTTTTGAAGCAATGCCTCCACAAGACAGAGTCCAGAGAGGCTGGAAGACGCCACATGCTACAGGTTGGCTTCACACACTCAAGGTTATCTGGGAATTTCCATTAGAAAGACTCTTATTCTCTACCCTATACTGCAGAATTTTTACTGCTGTGAAAATCAAATTAATTATAGCAAAATGTGATAGAATTTGTGAATATAAAACAGATACTGAAAGAAAGCATGTAATGAGTTTTCATTTATTTTTGAGGCCATTGTAAGCAGCCACAGTTTTAAGCACAGAGGAACTTCCTACTTTTCCAGAGATCTTCACCAGCTTACATACTACTGTCTCAGTAAAGCGACTTTGCTTTTTTAACCCTGACAGACTCAATGAGACACTGCTGTGTAAATTGGCATGGCCTGCATGCAGCTGCAGTAGTTTATGCTAGCTGAGGTTTGACATCTGTTTTCCTAGGTAATTCCTAACAAATATGCATGCATTCCTTCTCTTTGTGTGAAGGAAACCTTACCGCACTTTGCTTCATCAGAGCCATCTTCACACTGAGGTAGGTTGTCACAAAGGTTATGCAATGGTATACACTCCCCGCTGCGACACTGATGCTCATCAATTGCACAAGCTCCTGAAGGAAAACAGGAAAGGAAAATTAATCCATAATTATGAGGAAGGTTGATGTTCGCTGGAAATCACATAGTTCATGTTCTGTACACAGATCCTTTGATTTCCTTTCCTTTCCTTTCCTTTCCTTTCCTTTCCTTTCCTTTCCTTTCCTTTCCTTTCCTTTCCTTTCCTTTCCTTTCCTTTCCTTTCCTTTCCTTTCCTTTCCTTTCCTTTCCTTTCCTTTCCTTTTTCAAAATAAAGATTATTTTCAGATAAATAGAAGCTAATTAAGAATAAAAACTATGCTATTGTACCTTGTAGTTTCTGCTATAGTTAGCACTGCTTAGTTACTAGTGTTCTTCTGTTACATGTTAACTTTGGAGGGGTTACTAAACTTTGGAGGGATGAGAAAAGTCAAATCATGATCATATCCTGTCAAAAGTGATGAATGATTTCAAGTTCCAGATGCTCAGCACTTTCACAAAAGTGTAGAGACCTTAAGGTATGTCAAGTCAAACATACAAGTGAAGAGGCATTGAAAGTCTCCTTTTGAAACCTGTCTGGGAGGAAAGGTGGAAGAGCCAAAAGTAATAGAACTGAATGAGGAGAGCATTCAGACAAGTAGGATTAAGCTACTTCAGTGTCAGTTATGTAACAAAAGCAGATCAGATAGAAAGTAAATATAAACTTACAATTCTTTATATGGCCAAAGTATTTTCAATGGCAGGATTCTATAAATTTACACGATATATACAGTTATAAACTTAAATTCTATTGAAAATTTGTTTATTTATTCTACCTTTCTGGACTTACTGACTGAAGCATTTAATTATCTAGAAGTCTTATTTAAGGCAAGATAATTGCTTTACTTCTGAATTTTTAATTTTCGTAAAAAATTATTCATTCATCCATCGGTATGGGCTGTTATACAATATGTGAGCAAAAGAATATGGCTTATAAAAGGCTTGAACTACATTTTCACATGCTCAGTAGCCGTAAATGATGCCAGATTTTTCATAGGGCTTAGTTCTCACTTAGGCAGGTTTTTTTCTTATCTTGTGTACTGTCAAAAAGTATTCCTTTTCAAATTATACTTCCTTTTCAATAAATCAATATTTAATGGAAAATAAAATATAAAGAAAAATCTTCTTTTTCTTGTAAAATTAATTTATTTACTGACAATCCTTTTATCTTTGGGTCTGCATGCTAATTATATTAGTCTCTGTCCTTTGGCTGCAAAGATCATGAATAAGCCTAATTCTTTTACAAATGGAACCTTTTAAATATAATTAACCAGAACTGGCAATGGCTGCTTTGAGAACTCTGCCTTGCTAAGCTTAATTTTTATTTTACAACAAAATATGGGCAAAGCTGGTGCTGAACCAGCTGAATTAAAGGCATAGTGTTGTTGGAGTTGGACTGAACAACTGTGATAGAGAAGGCAGAACAAGAAGCAGCAAAATGGTCATATGTCCATATAAAACCACCTCTCAGTCTTGCACAATAGGACTAAATGGAGTTGATTTTACAAAGGTAAATCAATGATTAAGATTTTTTTTTAACGATTAATAAAATCAATGTTATTACCACTGTTAATCTATGAAAAAGCTGCAGCTAGCTAAACATGCTGAGAGACACTTGCGTTTTATGATATTTAAACTAAGAAAAAGAGTGTAGATTCTTGTTGACTTTCTGTTCATACAAATGAATGATACTTCACACATCTCTGAATAGACACTGTTTTTTTCTTTCTCTTTTTTTCTGCTGTCAGACTTCCACAGAAGTAATGCAAAGCCTCTACTTATGCCAAGATTTGGCCTAGAGTTAGTCTAAGTATTTGTCATGGTAAGCATATTGATGTTCCATGTACTTTAGCATTTGGCTCCATCTTGCATGTTTTTGGAGAGCTGATTGCTGAATTATTTATGTGAGTAGCAGGTCTAATTGCAGACTCCAGCAAAACCAAGAATCTTTCAGAAGGGATCAGAAACACTGCTGTGAAAATATTTAAAAGACTAACACTTCCCAGATCCTTCACACACCAAGTACCAAATTTTTAAAGATGCAAGAAGGACACTATTGCAAACTTTAATCAGAGTTACCATATACATTCTTCTCTTTTAATGAATGTGATCGATCATAAATATTTTACAGATATATTTAAACACACATTAATGATACCTTCAAATTATTCACAAAATTGTGTTCTTTTCTGGGGCTTGTATAGCAAACAGTTCATATCTGGCCTCCATATATTTGAATAGTTTTTGGTCAAAATACTGAGTCCGTTTTTCACACAAAATCACACAGTTGCAGATCCAGGTGGCGGCCGGTCACCAGTGGTGAGCCCCAGCGATCAGTTTTGGGGGCTTGGCCTATTTAACATATTTATCAATGACCTGGATGGAGGGGATTGAGTGCTCCCTCAGTAAGTTTTTTGATGATACCAAATTGAGCGGGTGTGTTGATCTCCTTGAGGGTAGGGAGGCTTTTAAGAGGGANCCTTGAATCCTGTGTTCAGTTTTGGGCCCCTCACCACAAGAAGGACATTGAGGTGCTGGAGCAGGTCCAGAGAAGGGCAACGAAGCTGGTGAAGGGTCTGGAGCACAGGTCTTAGGAGGAGCTGCTGAGGGTGCTGGGGTTGTTTAGTCTAGAGAAGAGGAGGCTGAGACCTTATCACTCTCTACAGCTGCCTAAAAGGAGATTTGTAGTGAGGTGGGTGCTGGCCTCTTCTCTAAAGTAACAAGTGATAGGACAAGAGGAAATGGCCTCAAGTTGCACCAGGGGAGGTTTAGGCTGGATATTAGAAAAAATTTCTTCACTGAAAGAGTAATCAGGCATTGGAACAGGCTGCCCAGGGAAGTGGTGGAGTCACCATCCCTGGAGGTGTTCAAGAAACGTGTAGATTTGGTTCTTAGGGACATGGTTTAGTGAGTTAGGTGGTGTTGGGCTGACGGTTGGACTTGACGATCATTGAGGTCTTTTCCAACCTTAATGATTCTATGATTCTATGATTCTGTGATACAGACATTAGTCCAATGTCTGTAAAGCAACAAAACCGTCACTTTTCTTTCTAGAAAACGTAAGGTACAGATGGGTAACCAATAGGCTTTTATTCTTTAACTTTTTCGTATTATCTGTTGATCAAAGGCTGAGAATCACCTTCCACTCTCCACTTTTTCTCAAATGTGTTTGACCAGTGGTATAACCTCTTAAATACAAGGGTTCAAATGCTTACCTAGATGGTAGCCAGTAGTAAAGTTTGCGAGAAATCCCTTCTTTCTTTCAGTCTTGTCCGTAAGGAGGATTACTGTCATCTGGTTTGTTGTAGAGAAGACATCTGGCAATGGGCCTTGTCCTGTATAGACAGCTGTTCTCCAGGAGAACATGAATGTATTTAAGCTATTTTGTTCTTAGGTATTTCACAGTGTTTTGGGTTCAAAAGCAAATACTGCTACCACATGAATACAGTTATTCCCCCAAACATAACTGCTATCAGGCTGCAATGATCAAAGCTCAGTCCCAAATTTGACACATCAGTATAGAAAATAAAGTTCAGCTAAGAGATTATGCTTCTGTTTGTCCACATACATGAGCCGTCTTATTTATTGTGAAGTTAGTTTCATTTGGATTGCATAGAAAGCTGAGCGTGCAAGCATTTGCAAAATATGATGTCACATACAGTATGCTTTCTCGAGTTTTCCTCCTAATTTTTGAGATCCAAAAATGTGAAGAAATGTAGAATTAAATTAGAGATAATTAGTTTCCTTTATATTATATCCATTGGTTTGCTAGAGCTGCATTCATTTTAGAACCCAATTCTGGTACTTGCCCAAAAGTAAGGAATTCTGTCCTCTGCCATCTCTGACTTCAACTACATCATTAATATTTTCCAGATCAAAAACCTGAAAATGAAGTTGAATGTTTTTTCCCTGTTCAGCGTTTAAGTACCACACACCTAGAAAATAATAACACAGACACAAAAATCACGTTTTCACTTGTTATATTTACTGTGTCATTTACATGTTGAAGGATTTTTGGGAAAAAAAAAAAAGCTAAACTATTAAGAATCACCCAAGAGACTTATAAATCTACATCTTGTCTTTAAAAACAACTTAACGCTGTCAAGTTCCAAATTTCAATTGACTCTCATTCTCTAAAAGCCTTTTGAAAACTGGATTTAGGCTCCTAAGACATACACACATTTTTTACCATGCATGACAACTGTGAATTGCTAACTAGCAAAGTTAATTCTTTTGTAACTGAACATGTGACAAATATTCTTGTCACTTAAGTCATATTTGATAGTAAGAGAATTTCTATAGTCTGTCACAGAAGCCTGTCTTTCAGGTTAGATATCTTTTTAGAGAAGTATTTACTTCTGTTTAGCCTGTGTTTATCATATTTAATCTATGTAAGTGTGTATGCTAAGAAAATCATTTAAGGAAAGAAAGTAAAATAAAAACAGCAATTTTTTAATCTCTTCATAGAATGAAAAGTATTTTCTCACAAGTAGGAATCTCATTTGGGAACTTGTGAAATAAATACCTGGAAATGAGAACCATACCTCAAATGGGACAGAAACACAAAATTACAACTCTTGTGATTAACATCCCAACACAATTCTCCATTTAAAGGTGAAGTAATAAATAATTAAAATTTAATTAAGAAGCAATGAGAAAGTTCTCTTCCTTGCTTCATCTATCAACAGCAGGTAGTGGACCACCTTGAAATATTTTCCATTTTGCCAGCTGTGGCTTAGTCTAAATCAAGTAATGTTAGTAGAATAGCAATGTCTTTTCACTAGTATGCTAAGGAACATTCAATAAAGAGAGGATCCCTAGGATCCGTTTCAAAATGAATACACACATATTAACCTGGCAAATATATGAAGGTTAATGGTAAAATGGGAACTTTCGGCACCTTGTCTGTTGTTGCATTGACATAAAGACATTTGATGTAATAAGCATGATGAAATTGGACTTTCTGAACCCATTTCAAGGGATTATGCTTGTTTTCATCACTTTTTAATCAACTGGCACATGATTCTTTAGCTTCTGCTAAGTGACATATAGGCTTCAGTTGAAAGATCACACTTTATATAGCTTAGAAATTTTTTGATGGACAACATCTGACTTGGGAAAGTAGATTTAGTATCTCTACTTTTCTATAGCTAAACTTTTCCTGAAGACTTGGAGAAGAATGACTTACAAAATGCTCGATTAGGGTAATCATTTGGAAAATTTTCAGAACTGAATGTGCTGTTTGGCTCCCAGAGATCAACTGGCCCTCCACAGTCAGCTGAAAAAGAAAAACATTTCAAAAACATAATTAACTACTTTCTCACTTTTTCAATCTGTTTTAACAAAAATAATTTGGAAAAAGTAATTATATGAAGAATCTTTTCAAGTTAACTTCATCACTGTAAGGGTTCAGCGATGATGCCATTACTGTAAAGCTTGAGTTGTGAGAAGTCAACACTCCAGTAAGGACACAGAGCATTGAGGAAATAAGGTGTGCAAGAAATTCACTGTCCTTATTAGTTACAGTGTCTAGGTCAGACCTGCTGACACATACAATCAGTGTCATAGTGTTATCTACAGCTGTATTTCATACATAGCTGTTTGTGAAGTGCTGGTGCCCAGGTGCTCTGTATTCATGATGGTGCTATGAGAAGTCTTCCCCATGTAGTTAGGGAGAGGACACAGTCTGTACTTCATTTGGTGATTATTGGTCTGCAAGCTGTGCACATGACAGAAAATATGAAGGAAATAATGTGATACAGTCAACTATATGATTTACAAGTACATGAATATAAAAGCTAGAAAACATCAGAGTGGAAAGCCCCTCCTTCCCTCAAATGTAACCTATTTATGTGCTTAGCTTGTATGCCTTACTTGTTATCTGATTGATCTTCTTGCAGCATTATCAGAGTTGCTCAAGTAAAAAGCCCATTTTGTCATGTAGTAAATAAACCTTATAGAAAAAAAAACCCTTATACCATTATTTTGATTTCATCAAGACCCTAAAAACTTTTACAGTTCCACCTTGTAAATGGTAAAAGTAGCCATTTACTTTTTCCTTGAAACAACTGCTCCAGTAAGAAAGGTCTTTATCATAAATATGTATATGCACTTATAAAAATGAATAAAATTTATTTAAAACCAAATATTGTAGATATGTATATACACACACTCTAACACAGACATAGCTAACTATACTTCATATATTCAATATTCTCTTTCAATATATAGTTTGGATGGTGATCTACATCAGCTTCATATTCCAAATCTTCATATTGAGAAATACTATTGATTTTCATTTCAGCTGTACCATTAGAATGAACTTGGGTGTTTTCCCACTTCTGTTGTTCACAATTACTTTATTAAAAAATAAACAGTGTTCCCCCGCCTGCTTCAGGAAACAGAAGTTAAGGGAGAAGAAATCTACCATTTTTATTTTGTTTGGTTGCTGTTTTGTTCTTTGAATTAAAATTGATTTGTTTAACTTTCTGACTTTGGCTAAACTTTAACACTTCCCTCTCTCCCCCCCAGCCATGGCTGGAATTTTGTGTTTTGTTATGTCTGTCAGTGTGGCATACTCTGACCACTTGGTTGGGGACTACATAATCTACAAATCATACTGAGTTTGCCCATTGAAACCCACTGGGAGGAAGCCCCACTAAATACAAGAGAGATTTGAACTTTCTCATTACAGCCATCTTATAGAACTTCCTCTTTCACCAAGTCACTCCTAGCAAGAAGCACCAAGTTTCTGAAAGGAAAAGGAATTGTTAACAATCACACATTGACTAACGAGTATATTATGCCTCAGCCATATGGCTCACAATGAGGACTACTTTCTGTAAATACCATTAACAACAACAAAAATTATTACATTGGCTTTTGTTTTAATGGAATATTACTGCATTTACAGACACATAAGTATTGTAAAGCTGCATGAAGAATATATGTTTCTTAGCCAATATCATCTGATGATATGAGCAGAGCAAAACCCACTTTCTTAATAGCAGAACGGGGACAAGTTATGATGAAATCTGATCTGGTGTTGGCTACATGTGAGGTACATTAGTAATGATCTTCTTTCTCTTTCATTGGAAACCAATGAAAGTAATTGATGTTGCTTATGTGTGGAAAAAAATGTTTTAAAAATTTCCAGTGATCTTTAAACATGAATTTATATGGAGTTATTTGTATAGCTGTTACTCATTAGAGAACCAAATAGCAAAAAGCACCAATAATCTTGGTCCTTTCACTGAGAATAACAGAAGATTTTTTCAACACTGCAGAAAATGATATATGACCAATTAATAAAAAAATTCCTCTGTGCTTTACCCAGAACTTTAATTTATATTGACATACATAGGTTAAGTGTGGAATATATGCTGCAATTTCCACACTGTTGTCTGTGCTAAAAGACAGGTTATGAATGAATATGAAGATGAAAGCAATTTTTGTTTTAGATGAAAGTGCAAGCTGACAGTCTTGTGCAAAAGACAAAACCAAATCCATCTTCCTTATCCTACCACCTAAGCCTTTTTTTTTACTTTTCAATGAGCTTTTGTGACACTTTGAATGATGCCAGTGCCTCTTACCAAAGCTCTATGTCTAGCAAACGAGATTGGCTCAGATCAAATTCTTTCATCTCTTGTTTATAGACATGACATTTGTAGTGAAAACATTAGTGTTAGTAAGCTTGCACCATATCCATCAAAGTACTTTCATACTTCTTTGAAGATGATTGATAAGATTCACCTTTTTCAGCAGGTGACAGATAGAATATATGTAGCATGCGTCAATAAAGTTATGCAAACAAGTTAGTTTTTCCCCAGCGACAGCTTAGACTGTGTTTTTGTATCGTATTGAAGGATGGTATGGAACCTCTCTAATCTGTTTCACAAGGAGCTATACGCTACATAACCACTTCCTTTTTTTGAACCTTAAAATTTTATTGCGATATTTTGGGTAGAGATCTATAGTGTGAGTGACATTTCTTTGGTGTTTTGACAGCAGCACTCAGCTACTATTTACCACAGGTTCGTTCTATGAGTATTAGTTAGACTGATGCTAACTTGTGAGGTAAGTTTGTCCACACCACCTGAAAGATGCCTCGAAGTGGCATACCTCTCCATAGTAATACTTTAATGATAACTACAATCAAATTCCAAAACTCACTTTAGTAAATTGTGACTGAAAAGACCAGTGTTATTAAAATTTAATTTTGCTGACAGAGAAAACCACCTTGTATCTCAGAATGGAACTCTAAAACTTGAAATTTACTCTTAAATTTAGAAGGTTTTGTTTTCCTACCTGTCCTGATGCAGTAGATTTAGAGGTGATAGATTTGATAGAATGATAATATTAGTACACAATACTTAAACATGAATACAATAGAAAAAGTCTTTTTCAATTATTTTAATTTTAGACCATTTTTATTTACTATATGATGTCAGGAGAGCAACTAGCTGTGCTTTTCAAGTGGCAATAGATCTAATGGGAGGCAATAAATTACAAAGCCGTATCAGCCCTATTACATCACAATAAATTACAAAGCCCTTTCAGATGTTTTAATGACTTATTTCCACAAGCTCTGTTCATATTTTTACCAGCTTTTGCTTTGAACATGTGTAGACCTGGTCAACACCATATGCAATCTTTCTTCATTGTTTTATATACATTTTCCAGATCTATAATGTTGGCTACAGGTATTTTTCCAAATTTTTCTCAGTAAGATTCTTGTAACTAGCTCTGTGAAATTAGAATGTTTTGAGGAAGCTTAAATCTCTATGCTTTCCTCTGAAAATCTCTGCAATGTGATGGGCCTGAATCAAGCAGTACAACCAGTCTGCAGAAGCGCATATGTGTTAGGCAGAGACATCTCCTGTTTCATTAACTTCTACTAGACTTGCAGAAGATAGCAAAAATGCACAAAAAAATCCAGCTTCGCGCTGAACCTGGGATTCAGAAGAGGTGCCAAGAAGATAGTGAGATGAAACGAGGTGAGGCCCCATTACACTGGAAAAAAGCCCCATCCATTGTTACTAGAGCAAGCACCTATTCATCACTCTTGCCTTTCCAAAAGGAGAAGAATTAGCAAAGGCAAAATTGAAGAAGATGGGCTTAGGTTTTGACACATTCCATAATTTATGCATATATTGAAACCTCTCTTTAGATCAGGGAGTGGAAAGAGTTCTTTTATTTTTTCGGTGCACTCATTTACTCCAAAACCAGAATAACTGCTATCTTTCTGCCCTTTCTGTTCCCCTATTTATTTTTTTTTCAAAGTAAATATTGGTTTCTTTTTAATTTTTAATGTAAGCACATAGAGTAGAAATAGCTATACAGTCAAATGCATATTGGAAAGAACTCATTCATCGTGAGCAATTTTAGACACTCACATAGATCATGCTCCATTCTTCAACCATTCTGACACTATTATAGTTTCTTTCCCCTAAACATGGGATTTTTCAGTGTGCATGTGTTCACAGAGTTTGGTGAATTTTTACTACTGAGACCTCTGGCAATATTGCTATGTGACTTTGCTCATTCTCTTCTTCCTTTGCTACATTGCTTATAATTTCAAATACAGAGGTTGTAGTCTTCCTACTCTTTCTTCTTCCTTCCCTTTCAGTGGCTTCCTGGAAGCTTTATTAATTGAAACATTTAGAGACAAATCCTGAATTCTTTAATTATCCTCTGTTCTTACAGTTTTGGAAGATACTGTACTGATAGCTTAGACTATGAATCTACCAGTTCTGTAGCTATCAGTGGAGCCATGGGCAGGGAACCTGATCTCTCATAATAGAGATAATTTTATAATGCTGAAGAAAGATTTTTCTAAAATGGAAGGTTGAAAGTTCTGAATCAGTCAAACACAAATACAGTAATAGGAAGTGACAATCAACTGTAATTTAATGTTTACTTACTGGGAACAGAAGGGGCAGGAGTAGCAGCTGGAATCACAGTTGGCTCTACATACATACTTTCATTACACCTTCCCTTTGTCAGGCCAATGTCATCCAAGGCAATATCACTGGGACCACGCTTTTTAAAACCATCAAAAGCAATCTGAAGTTCATAAAAAAAAATTTTATAATTTAATGAAACATTTTTTCAGCTTCCTGTGCAGAGCCATTCTGTCTTCTTTCTTGGATACTCTAATTTCCACTATAATCTACACTGGGGCTACCCTCAGAGGAGGGCATCAGGGATGAGACAGGATTCCTTGAAAAACAGAACAGCACTGCAAACTGAGTGGATCATTCTAAGGAATGCAGGAACTCCTTTGTATAAACAAACTATTCAATCTTTTTACTTTTTATATATAAATACATGTAATTTTTGAAACACAAATTCTGTATCACTTATCAGTCCAAACTTCTGATCTAGTGGCATATCTCCATGAAAAACTGAAATTAATCTCATTTGTTTGTATTTTGCTTTAATATCCACATATTTAAAGTAATCCTGCTACCAAGGAATTTGTGCTGGTGAAATACAGCTAGGTATAGCACTCTTCCTGAGATCATAAAACACACATTTGCTGGAAATCTGATGAAGCCAGGTTGCAGATGCATTTACTTCCTCAGATAGTAAATGCTTCTTTCTGGCAGTGATTTTGCATCAATCAAAACTACTATAGCAGGACAAGCCATCCCAAATACCTATAAAAAGAAAGTGTTTTCAATAGAAAGTTGCTGAAGGGATTCTCTAGCATGAATCTCCTCCTTTTGTTTACAGATAAGTCAAGTCAGTTGTTAACCATGTGGCACCAAATAAACTTACATCTGAAACACATTTGCAGTGAATTACTCTGTAATTAATTAGTGAAAGTAGTGCTTCAGAATCTGAAATACTTTCATAGCTAAGTGCTTCATATCGCACACAATGCTGAGATTTTAAACTCCACATAGATTTTGGTAGGCTTTGAAAACCCTTGTTTTGTGGAAAGCTCCCTTTCAGTATAACATTGATTGTCCCACAACAATGTTAAGATTTTCTGTTTTCTACAATAATAACACTTTAAATTCCAGAGCCGGGGAGGGGGGGGGAGGCGCTGACAACTGGGGACTCCAGTCTTCTGAATGCTAACATTTATTTGATGGCATGCATTAGTAAATAGTACTAGATACTATCTTTAGAGCTGTGGGTCATTTAGTTCATTTGGCAGAAAACTCTGATATCAGTTTAGCTAAAATAAATTTTAAAAATAACTATCAGTTTAACAAACCTTAAAATCAGATGTTTCGTTTAGAGTTACTTGTCCATAATTCCAGTTGTTTCCATAGTTCCCTTCTTTCTGGAAAATGATCTTTTCCAAACCATGCTCATTGGTTATACTAACACTTAAACGGTAAACATTAGGACTGTACATGAAATACCTTGAGGAGGAAGAACAATTTTGGTATTATTAGAAGAAAGTGAAATTTCATTAAAAAATACTAGGCTTTTTATTTTATAAATGGTTTTGTGGAATTAGGACTAATATTCAGTGAGCATGAAAATAAACTTAATCTTATGTTTAGATTATACCTGGAAGATTTACTTTGTACTTTGCTATATTTTCTACAGAGGACTAGTTAAGCTTCATGACAAAAAACATTTCAGGGATTCTTAATATAATTTCTGTACAGAAATTAGTATTGTATACAGGGTGAGAAAGAAAACACATTAAAGCTAACTTCAAGACTCAAAGCTATAAAGGAGTCAAAGTTCCAAGCCTAGAGTTCAGACTGATCATGGAAATCCAAACAAAAGTAGGCTTTTATTGCTGCCACACTGGCTTGGATGAATGTTATATATGAAGGAAAGCTATTTGGTTTTATTCTTGAACTAAATACATGTTTAGGAATTATGTAAGAATACCAAAAGCTTAGACAATATGGATCTGAAGAGACCAAAGGCAAACTCATAATCCGGACTCTCTCTTCTCCGAACCCAAGTCCTGTGGGTGTTGAAATATAAAATCCTGCAAGATAATGAGAACATTTTAGTAAGTACAAAAAAAAATTTCTATCCAATAACATGCTCAATAGTATTTTTCTTTTCCTGGGAGTAACTTCTTCCAGAATAATTGGTGTTTTTTCCAGTTATTTGTCACTGAATAAGTTTTGTATAAATCTTGCACAGAATACATATAGCCATTGCAAAACCCAAATTATGTTAATTTTAGTTGGACTGACAAATCAACAGAGAAAGAGATTATTTGGTTTTCCTCTTGAAGCAGACATAAAAACTTCTGGAGTCTAATTTTGGGATAAGCATTTGTGATACACATTCAAAATCTGATTCCTAGCAGTATTGTTTCTTTAATTAAAACTCGCATTTAATATAATCACTCTTCCAATTAAGTTGTTTTGCTATAGCAGTTGCTGGAGGGTGTGTGTTTTCCATACGTGTTGAAAATTAGTGTTTGGTTTGTGATTCTAGCTGGGGACACGAGTGCCCTATGTACCCTGCAGGTCAATGTTACGTTAACTCAAAATTATCCTGTGACAATCATGAGGATGCCACCAGTAGACAGGGGTGAAATAGAAGTGATTTCCCTAAAATGTAAATATGCTTGTTTGTTTCCTTAAGGTTATTTGACCCATAACACTGTTGTGCAGTAGAAATTTCTTTCTCAGATAAGGCAGTTTTGGTATTAATAGCATTGAATCTTTTCAATGCCTCACAATTTAATCGCTTCATACATTCCTTTGTTTCTTCTTTCAGTTTTGGTATATTTCCACAAGTGGCAATCAGTAGCATAAGGAGTTTTGTCTGGTTGCTCTGACTCATTTATAGAGTAGAATAAAATTACATCCCAATAATACCACTGTGAAGAATCAATTTTACAGGGGTATAACATAGGTGAAATCAAGCTTTTCCTTTAGTCTGTAAGCAACTTGTGTTTGATCTTACCTGACATGTTGCCAAATGTATGATCAAAATCAGGACCACTCATAAAGGGAAAGGTAGGGCCCTGAACTCTCTCCCAGTCTGAGTCATCATTTAAATCTTGTATCCAGTAACAAAAACCATCTTCAAAAGTGCAATTGACTTTCTCATAATCTGTGAATAAGAACCTCTAGTAAATAAAAATGACAGAGACATTAAACATTTTCTCAGAATTACATAAGAATGAATGATGAACAATGTAAATTATTAAATATGGTTGAAAATTGGAGCCCTCAGTTACTCAATTTCCTCTTCTATGTAAGGCAACATAATTGCTCAAATAAATGTGTCGTTTGTAATTTTTAACAAAATACTATCACTGAAGGTGGCCCTACATGCTCTTGCACTTATTCATCAACCTTATTTTTTGACTGTTCGCCAGTAATGTGGTGGGGGAATTAGAGGGGACCCCTTGCATAGCTAAGACGAAGGGCTAACCCTGCTCTTTTTCTCTTTTCTTTGCCAAAACCTTGGTTGCTCCAACTGAAAGGGCTCACCACCAGACCTGAATGCACAGAACATAACTCCTGTGATGCGTGCACTGGGGATGCCCCTTTCCTTGGTCTTCTCCTTTGCTCTTTCTTTGCTCACACATATTTGCTGCAACATCCTCATGATTTTTCTTCCCATAATATTTTGTTCAGTGTCTTTTCATGGCGATTTGAAGTGCAGTTCAGCCTCCAGCAAGGGCTTCCACATGACAAGAGTTTGCTGGCACTCTGGATACTTCCTGCAGCACATCCTTTCCCAGTCATATTCCCTATTCATATCCTGCTCAAAATTTAGCAGCTGAAGATGTCTTCACTTGCCCAATCTACATCTACATTTTCTTTCTAATAAAAAACACCAATGCATGAGTCATATTTCTACATTTTGTTGTCACTGTAGATTTACTGCATGTGGAATTTTTCCAATCTTACTTACTGAAGCAGGTATTTTCCTGAATGTTAGTTTTACCATTTGGGACTGATTGTGGCAATGAGTTAGGACATCAGAAACTCTGGAGAGCAGGTACTGTCAGGTGATCACAGAATAATGATCAGTGTCAGTGATTCAACAGTGGGCATTACTGAACAAACTGCCTGAGGGGAACCTGATGGAGATATAGCCAGAGTTTTACTCTTTTTAACAGATTAGCTTTGTAAGACATTACCCTACTGCTAGATACAAGCCTGTAAGCCTGTGGACAGTCTTATTGAAGTCAGTGATTTGATCTTTAAAATAGTATGAATTTTCTCAAAGTAGATCTAGTTACTGGACTGAAGCCAGAAAATACTGCTTACCTTTTCATCTCCATTTTGTTAAACTGAAAAAATAGTTTCACCAGTCTTTTGGGATAACAAACAAATGCACAGAGAGAAAAATATCACTTACTGTTTAGTTCAGTTGCATTAAATGCAGTGTACATTGCGTTAAAGCCACTGTAATTTTCAGAATAATCGGATATAAACAGTGCTGTAGCCTCATGAGAAAAAATGTAAATTGTCTCAGGATTAGTCCCTGACAGAGAAGCTGAGAACAAATAAAGAGTAATACAGTCAGAGAAAACAATGCCATGCACAATAAAATCTCCAGTGCTGTCACAAAAATACAATGGATTAGTTTTTTTAGTCTTAAAGAATGCTTTTCCCTCTTATACTGTGCCTACAGTAGCTTCAAAACCCTGAAGGCATTTAGCTATTTGGCTGCCCTGTAAGTATTTTGCATATTCTATCTTTCATATACATCTATATGGATATCAGCTAGTGGAGAAATGTCTCTTATAGTACCCATACTCAATACTATAATCTTCATATGCATGCTTACGATGCTGTTAATGTTCTCGAAATTTACAGATATGCACTCTGAAGCTCTATAATCACAGTATTGACTGTATATTATTATTATATTTACTTACTCTCACTGTTTAATAATTAACACATACACTTACAGGTAGTCAAAGAGTAAGGAAACTATGAAATTGCATAGGTATTCATTTTGGAATGTACACATGAAGGCATATAGCACAGGAAGAATTACACCGTTCTGAGAAATGACTGTGTGCTAGATAATCTCATTAAGCTCCATCTTCCATGAAAAGTTGGACCACAGGTCCCTTCCAACCTGATTCTGTGATGCAATGTATATAGATTTTAACTTTAAATTATAAATTAATTTATACTCATTCATAAAAAAATCCAGATGTATGAAAAGATTGATACAAGTCAACACAAAGTAAAATAGTTACTCCTCCATCTAAAGCTGATATAGGCAACAACCGTTAGATTAGTGATTGCATTCAGGACAAAGAAAATCCTGAATTCATCCCTGTTCTATCAAAGGTTTTGCCTCTGCTCTTTTTCTTCCAAAGTCCTTGCCCAATTTTTCACAGAGACTACTTTTCTAAGGAAGAGCTATTTACGTATTTGTAATACTATATAATTGAAACAGTGACAAATTATTAAGGAAAGACATTGGATGTCATCTCACACTTTTAATTATACGTGTGCTATTTTCCTTCCTCCTTCTCAGGTTTTTTTACTGACTTAAATGGAGAGTCATAATCTGGAAATGTCTTCTAGTCCTTTTTTCCTCTACATTTGGTATTTCTAGTACCTGGAAATCTAGTCCTCAAACTGCAAGGTTTTAGGCAATCCAATGAAAGACAGTCTTTAACATTGTCTTCAAGTGCTTGTGGTATCACTGGTCATCCCCATAGCAGTCCCTGAAACCACGCAATCTAGTGGCTGCTGCAGAGCATATTATTGAAGCAATCTCTCAAATCTAAGTTGAAATTCCAAAGAGGGGTTAAATTCAAAGCAGTACTGACAGGGTAGAATTTCTCCTTTCTTTATTTTATGAGTCCTTTACTAGTTCTCATTCCCATTCTCTCCCTGTTTCCACAAACAAGGATAATAATATATCTTTCTGACTTATCCCTGTATATTTATCTTCAAGTACATGTATGCCACCTCTGATCAAATCCAGCTGGATAGACTGAGTCTTGTAAAATATGTGCAGAATCTTTTTACCAGAACAGAATATAGAGACAGAGATAAGGTATCATCAGTATTTCACTGCCTGAAGCAAGCAGTGCCATGCTTGTAATGAATTTCAGGGAGTACCACAGTATTTCTCCCAACAGCTTCACTCTAGTTGCTTTCATTTTATGTCACTGCCTGTGATATTGCAGGATCTTCTTACAACGTATTTCCAGTGAAACATGGACCCCACAAGACCATGGCTTTGGTCAAGTTATGGAGATTGTTCAAATAAGATCTTTTTTAAAAAATAGAGATTTCTTAATATATTACGTAAGGATTTATCTGGTCACTTTTTGTAAGAGTACATAAGTATATCAAGTTCAGTTGTCTAACAGGGAAAACTTTATGCCAATGCATTCTTCCACTTGAATATAGGCATATGGTCTTTTTTCACTTCAAAACACTTATTTTACCACTTAGATTTCATTAATGGAAAAGTAATATTAGCTGAAAAATAATCTTACCTCTTAAAATCTTGTTTTGGCCTCTACCTTCAAAAATATTTAAAATGTCTGCATACTGTTGCGTATGAAAAGAAGTGAAGTTCAGTTTAATGGATAACCCTTGAGGCACTCTAAGATAACAAAAGAAAAATAAAACTCAAAACTGAAAGTCATGTTCTGGTAATCTTTTTTTTACTGCAGTAAATTCATTGCATGCTCAAATGATTCTAAGTTCAGAAACAAAGTAAAATTACATTAATCCAAGTGTATTGATCAAGTTTATCTATTTGGTTGAATTCTAGTTTGTAGATTATTACCATAAACCTTTTGTAACAGTACAAGTAATCCTTTACTCAGTGGAATGAAGTATATGTTTTAGGATTTGAATCTTCTAAACTATAGAATCTGAATTTCATCTGAAGAGTTTTTTTTTTCTTTTTCTCTGCATCTTATTAATTTACAAGCCCCAAATAATGCATCTTATGAGAAAAACAATATTTGCGTGAGGTTCGGGGATCCCAAACCCACTGTCTGGGAACACGTTATCAAACCTAACCATCATCCAGTAAGTTTAATATCAAAAGTCACTGTAACTAAAGTGTAAAAAATACTGAGTTTTGTTTTGCTGCAGCTCTGTTCTTTCAGCAATCTGTATCTAAGTAGGTCTCCTGTTGCCTTTCCACTAAACATATACGATAGTCCACATTCTAAAACTCTACCATCACAATCAGCTTAGCTTACTGTACCACTATTTGTTGTTTTATTTTGTTATTTATTTCTCCGTTGGAAAAAAAGAAATCCTTGGTTTGAAAAAAGTAAACCATTTAATTGAAAGGTAATCTTTCAGGGAAATATTGAGCATACTGCTCTTATTTTTGAAAGGAGAGGAAATAACAGCTTCATTCAGGGAGGAGTTAAATGGAGTGGAAATGGAAAAACTTTTCATAAATATATGGGGAAATCTTTATAGACAAAGAAAGCTAGAATAGAAATCAAATCTTGGATGTGTTATAGGGCGACTTTTAACATATTTTGATAGGGATAATAAAGTGATAGGAGAAACTGTCTCTCATCGGTTACTGGAAAACCCAAAAGGTTCCCTCATAGAAACAATTCTGTTTAAAAGGAAGACAAAATTTGAGTACCACAGTGAATGGTGGACCAATGGACTGAGGCCAATTGTATGAAGTTCAATAAAGCCAAGTGCTGGGTCCTGCACTTTGGTCACAACAACCCCCTGCAACACCACAGGCTCAAGGGAGAGTGGCTGGAAAGCTGCCCAGCAGAGAGGGACCTGGGGGTGCTGGGCGACAGCCGGCTGAACACGAGCCAGCAGTGTGCCCAGGTGACCAAGAAGGCCAACAGCATCCTGGTCTGCATCAGAAATNGATATTAGAAAAAATTTCTTCACTGAAAGAGTGATCAGGCATTGGAACAGGCTGCCCAGGGAAGAGGTGGAGTCACCATCCCTGGAGGTATTCAAGAAACGTGTAGACGTGGTACTTAGGGACATGGTTTAGTGAGCTAGGTGGTGTTGGGTTGATGGTTGGACTTGATGATCCTTGAGTCTTTTCTAACCTTAATGATTCTATGATTCTATGATTCTATGATTCTATGATTCTATGAATTAGTGTTGCCAGATATTTTTTAAAGCAGATAACTGGAAAATAAAACCATATGGTTGGTTTTGTCATTGATAAGTCTGTATTTAGATGAATCTGCAGCACCTGTACTGTATTATCTGCAATTACTCATGATTCTTTCCAAAACTAAGCATTTTTTAGCTACATACCTGCTATAGATATCTACCTAATACAATGGGTTCTTGCAGCTATAACAGTGTTTGAAGCAAAATTAACACTTAGAAGGAAGTAGAGCACTTGAGACTTGATTATTTGTGGTGCTCAAATTCTGTGACACCATGAACTGAGGAACAAGTCAGTCTTATATTCTGAAGGATACAATATTGTGCTTTTCCTGTGACACATGTACATTTTAAAACCAGATGTAGCTAGTAATTATTGGTGAATAGTATTGCTGAGCATGACAAGGAGCAAACCTACTAAACAGAAGGAAAACTATGACTTTTTCCCGAATCATCAAGGTGATAAAGAAAATCCTGAGCAAACTCAAAGGCTAGCACTTTCAAAGAAGCCTTGGGAATAAGAAGTCCAAATCTTATCTGATTTTAAAGGCATTTCCTTAATCTCCTTTGATACTCTTCTACAAAATTAATACTTCTCAGAATCAAAGAACAGACATTATTATGAAACTATAATAAAAATTACTGCCTTTCAGTAGGTAGCTTTCATCAGTAACTTCTGAATAGGCTGTCATTGCAGGGATTTTTTGGAGTTTACAACTTGCATCATCTAACTTATGTTAGATGTACATTAGGATAACATTTATCCCACACTATGGCTATTTTTTTTTTCTCCCTGGCCTGCGAAGTGGACCTAGAGTATCAAAGAAAAATAGCTGTCTTTCCCTGTAGGTATGTATCCTTGATTAAACAAATTCCACCTCTTGTGCCTAGGGCTTAAAAGGAATTTGGTGCTTTTATGTTAAATGATACTCATGGGCTTTTAAAATATATTATTAAAAGACTTAGGAGCACAAGTGCTGTTAACTCCCAGGTGATATTTGTATCCATAAATGACAAGGGTATTCTTGAAAATTCCATCTATTAGTAATAGTTATATCATATAAAACCATTACCAAGAGACTAGTATTTGCTGTAATACTTTGAAACAGATTTCTTGCAATTATTTTGAAGTATGTGATTTATTTTAGCTTACAAATATGTTCCTGTGTATGCATATAATACACAAGATTTCTCAAAGTCATATCTAAGCATTTTTGTAAGTGGAAAAATTATTGATATAGTTATGGGTTTTAGGCATGCAACTTTTTTTAAAAGAAGTTTCATAAAAAGAAAGGAGCAAATGTTATTACGTATTTTCCATGCTGGTGTATTTGGGAATACAAACAAATGGCAGAAAGTTGATGTGCAGGAAACAAGATCACATAATAAAAAATATGTTAGGTAGAAAATTATTGGAAAATGGCTTACAGTATAATCCATTGGCAAACAATATTTGCATTATATGGTTTTGGATAATTCATAGAGTGAAAAAACCCAGAGGAATCAGTCAACATGAATTTTCCGTCACAAACTGCAGCTGTAAAGATATAATGAAGAACATTTGTCAAAAAATGCCATTTGAAAAACAGCATCAGAGCCAAAATGAGAGCAACCTTAGTTATTGTTTTACATTCATTGCCTTGGAAATGCTTTGTAAGCAGCAATGGGAAGACAAAGTAAAACACACTACCAACTTACTCCCATTTCTAATTCCTATGACTATTTGATATCAAAGTACTATATGCGAAGAAAAGCAGTACAGATAATACAGTTTTAAATTAGACACAATTCAACTAATCCAAACTAGTCCAAACCAACCCAAATAATTCAAATCCAACGGTTTGACTCAAGTAATCCAACTCTCTTTCATTTTATTTTGTACATTCACAAGGGAAGAGGATCTTGACTCAACAGTTCTTATCTACAGCTACTTTAAATCAAGAAACAGTGTTTGCACTTCCAGAAACAATTTGATTTAATGTGAAAAAAAGTAAGAAGGGATATGTTTAACTACTGGTATTTTGACTTTTGTGAGCTTCCTAGTTCCTTGCCTTATACATTACCAGGTACTCAAAGAGATAGGTGGATATCCCAAGCTTCCTGCCAGCTATTGACTTAATTTGTTGGACGTAAATGTCATCCATCATAATATATTTTTCAAAAAGCTTTTATTAGTTTTGTTTCTTTGGTGCTGCTATTCCATTCTATGCATGCTTTTCAGTTTAAAAATGAGTTATTTAAAAAAAACTGTATTTTTAAGCCTTGGCGAGATTGTAAAAGCTAATTCATGTGGAGTTATTTTATTTCATCAGACACTGAAGCACTGCTGAAGCTTTTGCTACATCTCTTGAACATTATGTTAGGAATCTGTCTGATGATGGTTTTTCTTCAGTTTTTCAGAAAGCATCATAGAACTTTCAAATAAGGATAAAATCAGTACCGTACATGATTATCTGGAGAGGTAAGGACAAGTTCATCAGTTTAAGGCAGATAATCAGAAATTACACAGAGCTTTTCATTATCATCAGAAATGAAATCATACCTATAATGACTATCCAAATTATGGACAACCAATTATATTGAAAATTAAATCGAAATTTTATTGAGCGTAGTCTTCCTCTAGGAAATGATATATCAAATTATTAATTGGGGCTCCTTGTCTGTTCATTTCGTAGGTGTAAAATTCTTTCTGACTACCACTGTAGCAAACACAACACAAAAATTAAGCTTTGTTTTGGTCAGGCTCAGGCATGCCCTGTTAATAAAGACTGTGCAGAATTAATTTCGCTAACAATGATGTGTCTAATGCATGAGCTGAAATAGAAACATATTCCCTTTTGCAATCTTGGCCTTTGAGAGGAAAACAGAACACATAAGATTTTAAATGCAGGGAGATAAAAGGTCCATGAAAGAGCAAGTTACTATTCTATATAACCTTTTTATAACTTTGTAGTATAGGCTACAGCTTTAGAGCTGGGAATTACTATAGAAGTACTTTTTCTGTCCGTTTTAATTAATGTGTTTTCTGTCCTTACCAATGGGCTAGTAGTTACAACAATTTCCTACTGAGAAGTATAAAATCAGTGTGAGAAGAAGGAAAGTGCCCAGCTTGTTATTAAAGAAGTGTACAAAGAAGTGTTACTGTTAACAAGTGGTTAGCAAGACTCATCTAAAAAGGAGTTTATAGCAATGGAAGTAATAAAAACAGATTCAGCACGCTATTCTAATAAAATTAATGAAAAAATTCGCTCGTTAAGAATTCATTTCTGTCCTTCTTGTTTTTACTTGTTTCTTCTTGTCTCTTAACAGACAGTGAGTAACTTGATACAGGACAGAAAGATTCAGGCAAAAGTCCTTAGGCTGCTCATCCACAGCCTAGCAATAGAGAGTGCTTAGTATCTCAGGAATGAGCAGGAGGATAGCTGAGACTGGTCCTATACCCCTGAGGAACCTCCCCGTGCTTCCTCATTGCAGGGAGGAGGCAGCTGTGGTTAAAAGCAGGCAGCGTTGCAGAAATCATTACATTTCTGCCTCCTCCTGGAGCCCTTGAAAAGCCTTAGTTTTTCTCCTAATGATACAGGAGACATCTTCTGTAGGAGCCACTTACACTGCTTCCCCAACATGCATCTTGCTGTCCATTTCTATTTATTTATGTTGCATGCAGGGCATACTAGGAGGGCTTAATCCTGTTATCCTTGAACTGCAGGGAGAATCTCCCCAAACTGGTCAGACCAAGCCCACATATTTCACTTGTCAGAACCTTTCTCTGTCAAGGGCAATACATTACTTCCTTGCTTACATATGACTAATTTCTTTCAGTACTGTAGTGATGCTGTGAGGGAGGTAATCAGAAAATGTTAGCCTAGGCATATAATAACTGCAAAGAGAAATACCTCCTGGGATCAGCCTTCAGTCTCCCTTTCCTTGCACTTATGTGCTACATGGCTGCTTTTCAGCAATGCCAGCCATTATTAATAGATGCTCTTCAGAATTTCTCATTTCTCTAGAGACCCTTTCATTGAAATTGCTAACCACTTTTGCAATTCCTTTTGTTACTGCACTGCATTGCAGAACCAGAAAGAAACCATTCAAGATAGTTTTAATGAATAAAACAAAAAAAATGATGATGTTCGGTTGCCTAATTTTGCTGAGAATCTAAGATTTTAGTGAATTCTGTCTTATGCAGGAAGACACTATTAAAATTAATCCTTTATCCTATATGTTAAAACCACTAACATATTCTAAAATCAGAAGTACTAGAGGGAATAATAATCAAGATGAAAAAAACAAACCAGGTTGTTTAAAGGGCAGCAACTCCATTGTGTGTTAGGGCACTTATAAAAAGAATTATGAATTGGCTGTAAATCTCATTGTGAAACTCTGAAGCACTTCTGAAAATCTATACAATTTTAGCTTTTATATGACTGTATTAAGTTACTCTAGGAATGGGACATAAGTGAAAAATCAAAGACGTGGAAAATTTGGCAGGTATCCCAAACGTGCATATGCCTTATTGCCACTCATTCAACTGTTTTTGCAAAGTCTGCTAAGAAGCCTAAATATATACATTTAGAAAAGTTCTGAGATTTTGGATGGAAAAATTTTGAGACTGAAAATGTAACATAAGAGCCATGGAGCAAAGCTTTGTCCTCCAGACAGAACTGTATTTCTGTAAAGTTATGAGCTGAAACTGCTAAACTGATGGTAACCGAATTAATTGTTTGGAAATACCAGGCACCAGTGAAGATGAATGGGGCAAATTATCCAGCTCCCTGACGTGAACTATAACTGTAACTAGCTTCCTTATGATATTCCGTATATTTTTACTTGCATCCACATTCCTGAAATTTTCAGCTCAGTTGTGTTTATTCTTTAGTGACTGTTAAAACAGTGATTAAGAAATAATATCCTTAGTTACAAAGGAGCAGGGCATTCACAACTTATATTTTGTAGACATTCAGGGAGAAATGCAAGCCTGATCCAAAAGCCATGTGCATAAGAGGCTATGCTACAGCTGAAAAACTCTACTTAAGCACAATTCATAACTTAAACCACTGTGTAGCTTCCAGGGCACAGCTGAGTCATGTCTGCATAGCTTTGACTGCAAGTAGGTGAGCTTGTTTTTGTCTGTATCTACCAATGCATGAATATCAATTAAATTCTGTCCTATTCAACAGGTCTTACTGTAATATCTTTAAAAAATGTGAATAAAACTTGTAAACTCAGACCTAATCATTCATAGTAGCTGAAAGGCATATATTTTGAGGAGATGTATAATACGACTTTTTAGCTATAAGGATCTGAACTTTGGTTTTCAGATTTAGCTATATCTAAAATAAAATAAAATAAGTCCCCCAAACAAAATCCATGTCTTAAAATGACAGTATGATGGTTGAAATGAATTACTGAATAACTCTTCTGGGGTTGTGCTACCTCAATGCCTGCAGTGGAGCAAAGGCCTATCTGAGACTGCTTTAGGACCTTCTGATCTCCTTAACTGTGGAGGGACTTGCTCAGAGCCCATCATTGTAGTGATCTATATGGATGCAGCTGTTGTGCTAAATAGGCATTTGGATGTGTTTTAGTGGATATTCTGCTGAAGTATTTTGATGGATATTTTCCTTAAAGAAGTTCAGCTAAGTCTCCCTTCTGAGGTGGCTGTACTCAGAAAAAATGCGGGTAATGGGCAGGTCTGCAATTCACCTTTTTTGTTCTGAAGAAAATTCCAGTTCTGGCAGAAGGGGTCAGCATTCACCAGCCTTCAGAATAATCAAGCTTGCAGATTATTCAAAAAAAGTTGCTCTTTGACTTGCTTTTTTTTTTTTTTTTTTTGAACCAGAGCCCAGCATTTTACATGCTTCTGAAAGAGACTGCCTCCGTCATTATTCTCAGGAAAGCTCAGAAGGCTGTTCTCACAGCAGACAGGGAAACAAGTTTTCCAGATTTCTAGCACCAAATTCTATATTTAAAAAACAAACAAACAAAAAAACCCCCAACACTCAGGGAGTTAATTACTCCAACCTCACCTAAAATATGTGCAAATTTCTCTCAGCAAGAAAACTTTACAAACTTTTAACTGAGAGCTGAGACTGTGAAGAGCAATGCAGACAGCACTAACACACATGCCTCTCCACCAAAAAAACCCGCACATGCACTTCAGTAAGCAGCAACGTATCCAGACTCCTTGGTACAATTTCACACAGTTCACTGCTACATGGAGCAGTGGTTGCTCTGCATAAAAAGCTGCTCAGGGAAGCAAGACAGTCAGATAAAGGCAAACAAACTCAGTGCCGCTGAAGGATATAAACTTTTTCAGTTAAAAACTGATCAGGTTACAGGTTTGTAAAACAGAAGGGTTGAGGTTGGAAGGGACCTCTAGAGGTCATCTAGTCCAACCTTCTGCTCAAGCAGGGCCACCTAGAGCCAGTTGCCCAGGTTTTCACATCATCATCTAGCATCTCTCACTGTGGTGCCAGCAATTCAAACATTTGTGTTAGAGTGGTACAGACACTCCCTTTCCCAGCACTTGGTGTAGTGAGAAGCAGCCAAGAAACAGAGCTAGAGTTCCCGCCAGGGCTCCATCCTGCCATAGCAGCAGCCACACTCACCTGCCCTGGTTGCCACTGCTCACCCCCACCTCCCATCTAAGTTTCCGGATGTACAATATCAATGTATCTGAGTGTATGCAGTAACCTGGGAAAAGCTGTTCATAGTGTTTTGTATGATGACATTCTTAATGCTGGAATCAGAAGAGAAACCTCTCTTCTGACTCCAGATATGCCATTAGGTTGTTTCTGATACTAGGTAGTGTGACTTTATACCTGTATAGGCTCATAATTTTAATTTGTTTGTAAAGAATATTTTTTGATATTACTGGTACACAATGTCATATTAAGTTTCTAAGTTATTTTATAATATACATTATATTTATTTATATTATTATTTATACAGTAAATAATTTCTATATGATTTTATATTAATTTAGCTAGATTTTAATATTTCTCCATTATTTATTAAGCATATCCTTCATTAATGAGAATTTTGAAGAAAATTGTTTCCATTTACAAGATAAAGATAAGAACAATCATTCTTCTTATTATTGTTAATAAAATTCATTTGGACTTCACTGTGTGCTTTATTGCTTATAAACCACTTACAAACTAGTGACAGGTTTAAGTAGGTTTAAAAAGACTGATTTACAGGGGTTGACATTCTTACCACATCTTTTTTCAGATTCATCTGAACCATCTGGGCAGTCCAAGACTCCATCACAAAATAAATATCTTCCAATGCAGGTTACACCATCATCACAAAGTTCAGCAGGTGGCAAACACTCAGCTGAAATAATAAGCAGTAATGCAATTTCACTACAAAGGAAAATTGACTTACTTCTGTTTACTCTAGCATGAATCAAATCAACCACTCTCCTGTGTTTTACAAAACTGCATTTTTAGGAGCCTGGAATGAAATATCTCATACTAAAAGATAAATTTGGCACAGAATGGAGGAAGTTCTCCGAAGTGACATATTTTTTGAACCTAAGCTTGAAGTAGGGCTGGAAGAAAATTTCCATGAATTCCCTTTTCCTTCCTCTGCCCAAATAAACTACTTTATGCAACATAATAAATTACATGTTCCAATTTCTTATGCTTGAATAACATGAGGAAACTGTACTTTAGTTTAAATAACAGTGAAAAATATCTTTTAGTTGAATACAATTTAATTTCTTCAACACATTACAATGTTGTACTTTGTTATGATAAAGAGTCTTATTTTTAACCAGGATATCTTGAAAACAAAAGCCTTTAAGACTGGATTTTGAAATACCAGGAATACAAAAAACCTTATTGTTTTCAGATTTGCAAATTAAATTTGTAAGTTAAAAGTAATTTTCTGCACAAAAATACATGGGCAGATCCTTAAAATTGTGGAATCTCACTAATAGTATTTGCCTAGAGCATAAATGTTCATTCACTGCAAACATGCTCTTTCAGTCTTTAGATGGTTTTGCTCTTAGACATCTGCAGAATTCAAGTAGGTCCTATTAAAATTAACAGAAACACGCAGCCAAAATAAACTTTGGATAACTACTAATTTCAAAATTATTGAAAATTGCATTAAGTTCCATGGAAACTCTTCACCTGGAACTATTCACATAGTTCCTTTTCTTTATGTGAATAAATGGAAAAGGAAAAGAAACAAGGAAAAGGTCAAAATCTCTTTTGCAAGAAGAAAATTATTAATTTGGTAAAACTGATCTTCAAGCCTCTAACCACTATTGCTTGATGTATTCTTTTCTTAAAACTGTTAGTTCCATAATCAGATTAAGTAAATGCTTGTATGATATTGTATTGTATGATTTCAGTATAAAGGACAAAGACCGAAATTGGTTTGGTTGCATTGTAGCATTTCAAAGGGCTTTATAAAACAGTTCTAGTGTTAGTAATGCAGAGAGAGCAGGGCAAAAGAGCTGCCATTGTTGGTAACCAACATCCAGTTGGTAACTGAAGCAAAGCACACATACTTCAGTCATGTTGGGGGTGACACAGTGCCAATGAATGAACTGCCACAGATGAGCAGAGATGAAACTGTGCATTCTAGACCCAGAAGACAACACCAGTCAATAATGCAGGAATATGTTTTGCACAAGCCCAATATGCCAGAAAACATTGTTTACATATCACATGATCAATTTTAGTTTTATTCTTCAACTCAGAAATCTAAACAGCATTGCCACCTACTGGATAGAATGAAATTAACATTTTCTAGTAAAACATTTTGACCTTTTTTTTAAACATCAAGGTACCCTAAATTACAATGTAGTTGCTATAGTCAACTAAAAAATGGCAGTAAATACATGAGACCCATTTGAAAATGTGTATAAATGTCATATATATTTCTCCATTTAATAAAGCTAAGGGGGAAATTAAAAGATTCACAGAATCACAGAATCACAGAATGTTAGGGATTGGAAGGGACCTTGAAAGATCATCTAGTCCAATCCCCCTGCCGGAGCAGGAACACCTAGATCAGACAGCTCTGGCTTTCTGTTCATTGGAAGTCATGTGGGAGTCTGCTAACAGGTTTTTTTTTTGTTCGTTTTTTTTTTTTAGAGCCCCAAGAAATAATAGGAAACAAAAAAGAGCAGTCATTATGAGTGTCAATACATACATGAATATACACAACATACACACCATTTTTGTAGAATGTACAATCTTAGAAATCCCTTCTCTTTGAAGAGGTCTCCTTAGTCAAACCAAAGGTAAACCCATATATTGTGTATTTGTAGGAATGGAATATGAGAATTGAAAGATGTGAAAAGAAGCTGTATGCAAACTGTGTAATGCTAAGATCTCAGACTGTTTCATATAACCTCCATGCTCCTCCCCGTACATAGTTACTTACCTGCAGTTGTTGGGGACTTGGTTGTGGCCAGTTGTCCTGAACCTGAGCAAACACAACCCAAGGTTAGAACTCTACTTCTTGCTCTTTAGGAGCACCTCTGCAGTTTCTTGGGCAGAGCTAAGCAGCAGCTAGTCTGCTCTTATATCTGCATTATTTGCTGTGTCCCCAAACCCCAGCTTAGGTAATGATATGGTAACTCATCTTGAGTGGCTTGATCCTAAAGGTCAAATGTCACAACAAACATAAGAAAAATAATGCAGAACTCCAGTCACATACTTTTCAATAACTTCAAAACACTTTTTTTTTTCCCCATTAAAATATGCTTTCTTGTCTTCCTCTGGTATGTAAAAGTTCTAACCTGAAGTTTGTGCCAGGGAACTTGTAAGTAGACTCATGGGATCTGTTGAAACAAGACAAGATATGCCAACTTTAGTATTAGTACGAAAATATATGTTCATTTTCTTATAAATAACATTGCTTAACAAATTTGTTATCACAGCATGAAGAGGGGCATCTCAAAACCATCTAGTATTTTTATATTTACATACAAGCATACGTATGTACCTGTGTGTATACTTATTTCCACATGAACAAAAGCTTAGGTACATAAGTAGATTTGTATTAACGGTAGTAAATTGCAAAACATTCTGAAAAAATTGAATGCTTATTTATGATTGCTCCAACACAACTTGCACTTAGTTGTACTTTTAATAACAATCATTGTGGATGCCCCTGTCATTTCCAGCTCCCAAATAGTCTTTTTCCCCCCTCTTTGAATTTGCATTTGCAACCCTGTTTAGTATTTTTACTTTCTACATTAAGACTCAAATACATGAGTAGGATGATGATGCCCCCAGCTGAAAGAGCTCCCCATGTCGCTACAGTTAATGGAACCTGCCCTTAGTTTATAAAATTAAGGGTCAGAAGGAATAAAGTGAGAGATGCAGTAAAGCATTCTCCATAGTTTGTCATCTATTAGTTTTGCTGGCAGAAGTTGATGATCATTTGTCATCACAGGCTTACTTTTGTTAGATGTTCCTGCTCTCCCAGACCTACCAGTGCACAGACTTTCATAAGGACTTCCTAACAGTTTTCTATCAAAACATGCTGTTTGAGCACAAACAAAGCATTTAATATTAAATTGATTATGGAACATTCTATGTCAGTAAATTTAAGGACACAGTTCCTCTGGCAGAGAGAGAAGAGAGCCCAGCAGAAGGTGCAGGGAGGGCGCAGCTGGATGGGCTGTTCTCACACAGCTACATTCAGAGAAGGAAGCTTCCTTCATAGCTTCACAGTAGTTTCTGAAGTGTTACATGCACATGTATCTACCTGTATATCTGTCCATCTATTTTATAAACGATCACTATTTGGGAAGGAATGAAACATCCAAAGACCTAAAACATGGATGCATGTTTGAGAAAGCAATTAATAAAACAATTATCAGGAATATATGTCTTGAAGACTGTTGAAAAAAATCGTGATTGTTTCAGGCAGTTACAAAAGTGCATGCACAAGCCGACAGAAAAATCCATGAAAGGAAAAGCACTGGACAGTGACAGAGGCATCAGTGGTATAAGTGCAAATCACAAATGGTTTATTATTCTGTGACCTCACTAAAGTAACACATGAGGTGGATAAGGATGATTTTAGGTTCAACAGAGCCAAAACCCAAGCATCCAGCAGATGTAAACATATCACAAATGGTAAAACTTGGGTATGTATTGGGATTTGGACTGAAACAGAAAGAGCAAGGATGCAGACAGTGTTAGCGAGCATACAAAATGACCCCAAGCAAATTGAAGACCAAGGGGGAGGGAATACACATCAGGAACATTAATTCCATTTCAGACAGAGGTGCTAACAACTCCGAACTCACTTCCCCCTTCTTCCGTCACCTCCTCCCCACCTCCCAGTTTCTTCCTGAGGATGATTAGTAACATTGAACTTAGAACTCAAGGGAGCATTGAGATAGAACACCAGGGGAAGGGGTAGATAAAATAAAATTTTTGTGTTAGCAGTTTTAACTGTATCAGTGGGAATAAGCTGTAGTGATTGTACACTTTGGACTATACACGTTAGTAGGCCTGTAACTAGACTAATAATAAGTCTTTCACTGTTATGGCTGTAATTAGACTATCAATAAATACTTGGCTCCTATACTCATAGGTGCGTATCTTTAGGTCACACAAATTGCATGAAGCTCCTGGTCTGGTACCCTGCCCTGGAAAATGTATATCTGATAATTTGTATGCAGTTTGTATGTGACAAGGAGTTATGTCTGCTTCATACCCTATCATTATAAAACTTACAGTGATAGTGGAAGGAAAGTCTATCAATCAACACTGCTTAGTGTGCTAGTAACTACAGCACAAGAGTAGGATGCCCTAGTCTCATCTACCTACCTAAATCTGCAAAAACTTCAGCTTGTGACTCAGCTGGTTGATGGAGACCCAGTTTTTGTTTTGAACTCTTAGAGCTTTTGTACAGACTTCAGATCACTGCTTTCTCAAATTGTTAGAAACAATGAAAGGCAGCTAACCTTGACCCTAGCAGTCAAGCCCAAACTACAGCCAAGGCAGTTTTACTGAGTTAGACCAGATGAACAGCAAGTCTTATGTCTCTTCATGTTGTATTGGTAACAAAACATAGTTTCTGTTTTACAAAAGATACTGACCTGACGAAGTTAAAGGCATCATTGTAGTAAGATTTTCACCAGCTACTGAAAGAAAGCAAGTTCATTATAAACACCTTTTGTAGCACAGTGACTATTTCTCTTGAATCATGTGCAGTATCCCGCTTCCTTCCTTTTGACCCTCTCACCCTTTTCCCAGCCTTTTCTCAGACTCTGGGATCCTCCTAAGGAGGAAATGTCTATATTAATGCTTTTTGATCCTCAATTCCTATTCATTGTCTTGCATATAACATGCCTTCATCTGGGAAATCTCTATCCTGACACTTTTTGTACTATGGAGATTTTCAGAGCACCTGTGTCTTATAGAACACTATTTAGATCAGATAAATGAGTTAAAATTAACCTGGGATAATTTGCAAGAAAGAAAGTTACTTTTAATCACTGTGAAGACTGTGTTTTCAAGCAAGTCACACCTGTCTTGTAGTTTCTTCCCTCTCTGAAATAGGAATAAGAAATCTCTTGAAGAACTGAGATATAGGATGCAACAGTGCCATGTATGATTATGATTGTTAATCAGTTACAGTTGTTATTTTATTGAAGCACTCCTGAAGGAATGGACAGATGATATGTCATGTGAAAAGAGGCATTCTAATGATACACAGCACGAAGTTTGACTACTTCAAAGCTCATCAATAGATGTACAACTTTTTAAAAAAATCCTTCATAATTTTCTTTGGTGACATTTTTGAAGTACAATGAGCAATCACTTTTCAGAGTGATGTGCAGTTATTCAGAACAACTTCTTATATTTGGTGCAAGTAGTAAAGAGAAATAAAGATGTCAAGACTCTGAATTTAGCCTTTGAATATCCGAAGTACTTAGCAAAAAATGCACCTTTTAGAATAGAGTAAGAGACATTGCACACCAGATGTCTCACTCCTCTTAAAGCAATCAGTTTCTACTTAATAGTATCTCCAGCAGGCCTTCAAATGTCAGCTAATCAACTTCCACTTCAAAGGATTCAAATTACTTTTTATCCTCATCGTCAGTGAAGGTCTGTTTTGAAGATTATTGAAGTAAAAACAAGGATTCCCATTGATCTTGGTGGGCTTCCACTTAGGCTTTGATAAATTTTCTAGTACTTTCACAAAATCACTATACTTGTATATTTGCAGAATTTAAAACCAGCTAGTCTTTAGAGCCTCATTCCTTTTATTCCATTTACACTTTACCTAAGCTTTAGAGGAATATGAAGTCAGTTCCTTGGGTGTACTTCTCCAAAAGCCACACTCTAGATTCAGCTTGTTGTTCCTACTCACATCTTTAATAAATGAATCTTCACTTACTGTGAGGCTGAGCCCTTTTCCTTATTCTTTAGAAAAACAAAATTATAATTGCATTTACCTATGAAATAACACAGTTGGTGCTTAATAGCTTTAATTTGAGGGATAACGAAATTGTAAATATTATGCTACATAAAAGAGATGAAATTGAGTGATTTTCACTGGGAAATCAGTACTTTGTCCTTTACTCCCTCCTTAGTGAACATACACAATGCTGACTCACAGTTTCTAGTTGACAAGGTTGTAAATGGTTCTTTCAGCTGCAATTGAAAGTTTTTTTTGTTCGTAGGAGGGCACCCATGAGTTTAACAATGCCTTTGCTGTTTGGGAGCCAAAGTTTTCATTTAGGTTACCTGTATTTCTCAAGGATTTATACAGAGAAAAAAAAGTTTACTAGCACTACCTGTGACTTGTATGCTGTACACATCAATTTTCAACGTCTGGGTAAGATTGGTTCTGTTTGCGCTGATACCCAAAACGAGCTCTTTTTTTAATTTCTCAGCTGTTACCATCCGGGCAAAATAAAGGTTGAAGATCACAACAACACTAGTCATACAAAACAGAGAAGGTGATTAGTTACATAAGCTAATGAAGTAAATCCGACGTACGACGTTATCTTCTAGATAATATTTCATTCCAACACAGGTTCCATTTGAAAAGTCAGAGTGTCTTTAAGTGCTGGCTGGCAAAGGTGACACATAAAGAAACACCTCTTAATTGTCAGGTGGGTTTGAACCTTGGAGAAACATTAGTTTTTCTTTATCTACTCTTATTTTCACTGTGGAAAAAACCAAAACAACATTCATATCAATTGCTGCAATGGAGCCGAATTTGAATAAACTAAAGGAGAAGTAGGTTTATTGTTATTCAGCGGGTCTTCTAGTTTAAGCCCTAAAATATTAAAGGTGAACTTTGAAGTATTATGAAAATTATATATTCACATTACAAAAATAAAATACAAAGTGATCACTTTTATAAAGCAAACATCATCTGTGGGTTCTTCATGTGTGAGGATCTGCTATGTGACTGTCTGGATTCTCAAGGAAACAGTAATGACTGAAAGCACAGATATTTAGAAATCAGTGGTTAAGCTACATTTAACTTCTATTGGGCCTGAATTTTGTCCAGGGTGGTTTCTGTTTGCTCTCTCCCATCCCTTCTAGATACTATTATTACATATTATATGTGTACTTAAATTCAGGTAGTGTCAAAGTATGATACTTGCTAAACTTTTTCTCCATTAACTTAGATTCAGTTGCAAACTTTTTTATTCTTAAGCATTTATACTACCCAGTTGCAACTGACTCAGCAGTGTTTTTTGATAAGGGGTGATTAATCCTGCCATTTTGCTGAGCATAGTTTGCAGTTTGCAACATATGGAAAAACTCTCCTCTTTGATTTCTTACATGTTTCTGATAACCTCTAGGCCATGCTGAGTAAACAAAAGCTTTTATTGCTCTCCTTGTGGTGCAGCAGAGTTTCAAGGGTGAAATAACAAGGAGGTTGCCCAAAGGGGTAAGCATTTTTTAAATGAAAAGAGTCAAGTAGAAAATAATTTCTGAGTTGGAGTAATATTTCAAGTATTATTTCAAAACAGAAATCCTTATCAATGTATTAAAAGATAGATCCAACATTCACTGGCATCAGATTTTCTGTGATTTCTGTAGTATTGGTGTCAAGATACAGGGGTGGAATTGGTTTTACAAAATATAGATGTTTACAGTGCAGATACCTAGTTTCCCATTGTAGTTGATGGAAAGAAGCAAGCTATTCTTTGGCATAATTGATCTCCTCCTAAAAAAGGCGTCTAAATTGACCAGATGAGAAAGCTCTGAAAACCCATCAATTACGAAAAGAGTCTTGAGCAACTAGCTCAGAGATATCTCCATCTTTGATGTCCAAACTTTGAAGAGAATGGTCCCATTCTATGCATGGAAAGCAAATCATTTTGATTGGATCTACTTTCACAAGGACAAAAATTGGAAGTGACCTACTCCTACCATTGTGTACTCCATTCCCTTAATGTTATAAAATCCCTTATAAAGTTATTGTACTCCACCTTTCTAGTTAATTATGTTTATGCCCTCACTATTCTAATCAGAAGATTGCTTCAATTCAAATCTGCTTCCCATTTTCAACATATATATATTCACTTTTGGCTAATATCCATTTTTCTTTTGCAATCATGGTCATTGAACTGAACTATCTCCTCTGAATATTTATCCACTTCATGTATTTACAGAGAACATTCATATCACAAGAACAGCTGGTATCACAAAATCACAGAATTGCATCATCTGTTGTCATATAATTTGCAATTTTCTTTAATTTTGTGGTCTCACCTGTAAGAAAACTAGTTATATCATTAATTTCTCAAGGTCTTCCAGTTATTATAGAATCTTAATATTTTCTTCTCTGTTTTGTTCTTTCCTATCATAGTGTGTCATCAGACCTTTCTTTGTTTTAAACTTGTTACTAATAATAATGGGAGATCTGTGCCCCAGTCTAAGTAGCTTTCCACAAGCAAGCTCAGCACAAACTGACAACCTTTCCTCTCTAGCTAGTTTCATACTTTCTTCACTGTCCTTACCTTTCCCATTTTTCTTTCTAAATTGACAGTCCCAGGGACTATTAAATTTTTTTAAATTCTAATCCCAAAGGAGATTTTAGGAAGAAAGAGACATCTTCAAGCTTTGTATGTTCTTTAGAGGGCCATATCCAATCTCTAAAGATGTATTTTTTCTTCTATTCACTCTCCATTGTTTGGGAAGTTTAGAACTTTCTAAACTAACAGCATCATTGTGTCTTGCCCACATTTTAAGTGAACTTTGTCATATGCAATTACCCAGTCTCTGCCTTCTTCAGTCCTTTATGGCTGTCTTCAGATTTCCTGGAGAAAAAAAACCAACAAAACAAAATGCAGCACAAAAGCAGCTGATTCCCCTTGAGTTTATAATGTTGTGGATAGGACGGAAGTGTGTTCTGAAACGGTTTAATAATGGGAGACAGTATTACACCTGTTTAGCTGAGTCCAGACCTTATTAAGAACAGTGCAGATGGAATTAACACTACAGACCTCACTGCATATACTGGAATTTTTTGTCAGCTGGCCTTCAGTAGGACAACCAATATAACAGTATATTGAGAAATTAGGTCAAACATGCTTTAATAAATGAAGGAGGTCTTACTGTATCTATTTCACGGACTCTTTAGAACACACAAGGTGCAGCTTTACCTTTTGTCAAATGACAGCCTCACTTGCTAACACCCTAAGGAATATGAATTAAGTGGATCCATGTCCATAGGGATATATGAGTGTATTTCCATTCCCTCAGATCTAACCTGAACATTCTTCTAGATGGCAAGGGCCAGCAACCCTGAAAACATAGCACAACTGATAAACCTTGGGGAAAACAAAAGATACTTTATCAATTCTTTAAAATACAGAAGTTTCGTGAGTTGCTCTTAGGGCTCAGAACTGTACTGGTTTGGTGAAGGCATAGATGTCCAGGATCCCAAGAGGGAAGTTTGCCCAAGGAAACACATTGGTGTCAAATTTCCCAGAGAAGCACTTGGAAGATGTAAGATGTGAAAGGAATGACATAGAATGCTCCCAAGGGTATCTTGAAAAGCAAGATATTGGTAAGCACTCCTGAAATAAATAGCTAAGTGTGGAGTTTTGATGTTTATTTGCAAAGTTGAATCAAACTGTTCCTACTTGAACTGGGAAATTTCACATCTCTCAAATTCATTCTTCAGATCACTTGCTTGAAAGACTTTTTGTATCTACATGGAAAAGAGAAATCTTGAATTAATACAGTAATTAAAAAAACACCCAGTTGCACACTGCATTCATTGTTTTAATACTAAATAGTTTTTCCTTCCCAAATCTACACTACAGAAGCAGCCTTTTTCTTTGATGCTTCACTGATTTTCATACATAAGGAATATACTGAGTTTTGACCAGCCTTAAGACATAAAATATCTTATTGTGGAGAGAGGAAAAAGCCATCAACAGCATGTCATGTTAGGGAACTAATGTACCTACCATATACTGTTGAACTGACTAGAGAGCAACAGATTCTTACCAATTGTTCAACATCAAAAGCAAGGACTTTGAAATCAGATGATGATCTGTTTTGCAAAGCAGGAGTGAATGGTGGCCCAGAGAGTATTTTAAATGTTCCCATGTAGCTGTGACTATTCCCATCTGCTTCAGCTAGATAATGAAAAATAAAATTCAATGTTTTGAATTCTATAGAAATTAAGAAAAATATTACATTAGATTTTATTCCACACAAATCACCGATACAATGACTTTAGCTTTCTGTTTTGCTTGTAATCAGAGATGTTTTGCCTAGTGCTGATTTTTAAAAAGTGATAAATATTTTTCAGTGTTGACAACAGCTACAATTGTAAACATTTTTTATGAATACTATTTGTCCTTGGTTCTCATTACTTTCCATTTTGTTTTAAATGCTTTCCAGCAGCACTGTGAATGGATGAAGGAGACAATAGTATGTCCAGTTATGTCAAACACAAGGGACAAAAACCTATGGGCAGAATGATAGTTAGTGAATTATGAGGTTTTTCTGTGTTCTGGATAAAAATATTAAGAACTACTACTTCACATGTTCTGTATTAAATGCTGTGTACTTTTTATATAAATGTATGCTAGTTTAGACGACAGCACTGGAAACATTACTGTCAGACTAGTTAAACTATATTTGACCTGACCTTTCTTATCCATACATGCATGAAATTCTGGGCGGATTTATCTGGGAGGATTTATTCTCGGAGGAAACTAAATAATTGGTCCTTACTGCAAATTTAATCTTGAGTTTTAATATGTTGTAGCACATGAGGTATGCATAAAGCAATTCATAATATATTAAAAATATTTCCTCGCTGTGTAACACACTGGAAATTTTTAGATAAGACTTGAATTAATGTGGTTGATTGATAGAAAATGCCTTTTGCTTATCAGTTACAGCACCAGTAGTATTTTTATGTTGTTTTTGAAGGCATTAACATCCAAAATGAGTTTCAACACAAAAACAGATAACTAATAAATACTATAATAAACCATTGACACCAATTTCCTACTATCCAACTGTCAACAGCAGACCACTTTGAGCTTCTTTGAAGGCCATTTACCCTTACAACAATTGTCAAACTGTTTAAGCAAATGTTTCTAAATAACAGGCCTTTTTTTTTGTTACATATGTCAAACATAGTTTAAAAAAATGTTTTACAATTAATATTTGTACATTATTAAGTTCTTGCCTATTCATCTTTTAATAATTCAAAGCCCATCTCTAGCTAGGTTCAACAATACATTATCATTACCTTTAAGCTAATTTTATTTTACTGAAATGTGGAAGTATTCTGGTAAGAGGGGAAGAAAGTCAGTAGGGACAACAAGTTTTAAAATCTGAAATTAAAAACAATAGCAACTAAGGGCATAAACTTGTATATTCTTACAAAATAGGGGTTTTAAGAATATGTCATAGCTAGTTTAGTCTTCATGTGCTTCAGCGTGAAATAGTATGGACTTTTGGTTAATGAAGGCACCAAAAACTTCAATGTATCAGAATTATTTTTCAGCTACAAAAAATCACCATATTGAATAAATATATCTCTTGGACTTTTTGCCTAACCTGTTTCCTTCACCCCATTTCAAAACATCTTTTTGCTATTAGCTGTGAGGACTCCACAGACCTAAACAATTTTCCTTCCAATCAAAAATCTAGATCACAGAAGGGCTGAGGTTGGAAGAAAGCTCTGGAGGTCATGTTGTCCAACCCCTCTGCTCATGCAGGGCCACCTACAGCCAGTTGGCCAGGACCATGTCCAGACTGCTTTTGATTATCTCCAAGGATGGAGACTCCACAATCTCATCAGTACTCCACTGGGCTCTTCTGTAGTTCCCTGTGTCTCATGCACTGAGGAGCCCAGAACTGGACACAGTGCTCCAGGTGTGACCTTACCAGAGCACAGTTAACGTATATCTACAAGACCTTTAAACCAAAACTTCAGTTCCTTTTGAAAATCATCCTCAATCGTTTAATTTAGTTGACTTTGAGTACAGTAGCTTGATTCTATGACATTCTGAGCATTGACTAAATATTAAGAACGACTTTGCCTTAACTTTACATAGAACTGGGAGCTGACTGTAGTATGGGATCTCTCTCATGCCAGTATATTAGCTTAAAATATATTTGTTTGATAAAAATGAAAAGATTCCAAGAGATGTAGAACACCTAAGGCTCCTCACAGATTTGAATGGATTATGAATGTCTTCCTGAATCAAACCTCACACATGGAGAAAAAAGCACAAATTCGCAATTTGCCATATTACGTTCTCTAGTTGATGAATATAGTTGAATAACCAAAGCTATATAGCTTGGACTGCATTCCAGGGACCTCTCCCAAAGTCTAAACAATTAAAATTATTTTCCATGGCTTCAGGACATGCTTCAAGTGCTTGTATTTTTGCTTATTGCTTTCTCATCAATTTCCAGGGAAGAAGAGGGGAAAAACATACCCCCCTCCCAGCATTAAAAGCATAACACGAAATATGAAAAATATTAACAATGACAACATCACTGACTTCAAAGTCTGAGCTTCTACTGAAGAACTCATGGTAAGATTAAAAGTTGGCTACTTACCTCGTTTTAACTCCTGGATTGATAGCCATGAAAGTACAATCAGTCCAATACAAACACACACAAAAATTGCAAGCAGAGAAGCAAACAAAATTTCATAGTAACTAAGAGGAACATATTTTTTATCAGATGATTTTTTCAGCTTCATTTCTGTCTTGAAAGCTTGTGTGAATTAGGGACTGACAAAAGACAGAGCCTGAAAAGGAGGGTAATAAAACCCATGAACAGGTATTTATAGGAGAGGCTTGTAAATTAATTACACCATAAAACTTCATTGACACAGGATTTTACAACACTCCTGAACAGTGGAACTCTTGGATGATGTAACAGTCCTCTGCCCAGTCTTTAAGAAGAGGGATATTTGAAAGCATCTGCAACAAAACTGATAAGATTTAAAGCACTCTAAATCATTATAAAAATCTTGGACTGACAGTAGCATCCTTGGTTAGTGTATTATTATAACACAATGAAAGAAATTCAGTAATGTTTCCGCTTACTAACAATAAATATAGATTTCCTTAAAAAAAAAAAGATTTTAAAACAAAATTCAGGGCAGCTTAATCATATTGCCCTTACAGAGCAAGAATAAACTCCAACTATATCCTGCAAATGGATGAGATCTTTGAGTCAACATGATAAATTAATTAGAGTAAGAACTGTTTTTGTGCATATTGTGTATGATGCACACACATATATTTGCATATAAATGTGTGTGTGCTTATATATATATATACTTATGTGCATATAAGAGCAGATTAAATCTGTGCTGTTGAACACTTTGCTGAACTGTGGCACAGTAGTAATTAACTATTTGTGATTATCCAGCAATAATTTGAATACTCCTTGTTAGAAAGGATTTAAGTTTCTGTATTTTTCTGAACATTCATTCTTTCACAGAAGTTCAGGATACCTCTAAATATCTATCTTTGCTCTGTTATACATGCTAGGTTATTCCACATCTACCAGAATTACTGTTGTGGTTTAATGCACTTGGCTAGCTGGAAACACCACGCAGCTGCTTGCTCACCTTCCCCCCACGCTGGGAATGGGGAAGAGAATTAAAGGGGAAAAGAGAAGAGACCTGTGGGTTGAGATAAGAACAATTTAATAACTAGAACAGAATAAAATCGAAAATAAGAATTATAATAATAGTGATAACAATAATGATAATAGTAACGTATACAAATATACAAATAAATGATACACAGTGATACTGCTCCTAACCTGATGACCAAGGTTCAGCCTGTTCCCAGCTAATGATCCCGGAGCAGGGAGAGGTCCGAAACTGTGCTCCCAGAAAGGAAATAAGAGCCCAAGCATCCAAGAGACTGCGAGCAGACCCCAAGAGAAAGGGAGATGACCCTGAGAGAGAGGAGTGACTCTGAAAGTAAACTTCCAGACAGAGCCTCATCTGTGTACTGGGCATGACGTGCATGATATGGAATATGCCACTGGCCAATCTGGGTCTCAATCCTAAACCTAGGGTCAAATCCTAGGCTAGTAATTGGGGCTGTGCTCCCTCACAGCTTCTCCTGCACCTGCAGACGCTGGCACAGCAGAGATGCTGAGAAGTCCTTGACTGTCCTGGCAACAATTACAGACATTAATATGTTATCAACCATCTCCTCAGCAAAAATCCAAACCATAGCCTGACACTAGGTACTGTGAAGAAAGTTAACTCTCTCAGCCAAAACCAGGATATTCTCCACCCCTTATTCCATACCTTTATGCCATGCTCATGTTCTACCATCTTTCCTGTCTTTTGATGTGTGCACACAGATATCATTCCCTTAGTCTATGGAGCACCCCTCTGAAATACTACTGAGTTCATTTAGTCCATCACTTTGGGCTCCATCGGTAATGACAGTCTTTCAAAGCAAGAAAGATGATGAGGAGTTCACTTGGTAGAGTGTGTGGTGTTGGATGCAGCAAATGGACGTTGCATAGTCTCTATTGCATGCAGCATTTGGAACTCACACATTTGGTGTATCCGGCACAGTCTGTGTCCACGGTCTGTGGGTTGAGGATTTTGATCTTGGGGAAGTTGCTGGATGTCAGTTCTAGTTTCATCGAACCTGAGTGATTCTTAATATAATATCATTAGTATAATAGATAGCAATCATAGTAATGGTAATATGCATTAGCAGGGTTACGTGCCAATTAACATTATTTAACTGAATTCATCACAAATTTCATCCAACGTCAAATCCCCTTGAGGTACACATCAGACTTCTCCGTCCGCCTGCATCACCCACCAAGTGCACCCAAGTCCTTGAAAAATAGCAATCCCACAAATGAGTATGCCTTCATCAGAGGCAGGAACACCCCAGGACAATTGACACAATGACATAATACATAATGATGGTTGGACGAGGTGCCCAGGTGCTGCCCAGGGAGCTGCAGGGTGGCCCTGTGAGCCCCGCAGCCACCATGGCGGCGCCTCAGGGAGAGGCTGTGTCAGGAAGGCAAAAACGCTGCCCAGCAGTGAGAAACAGCCCTGGGAACATCGAGGGGAAAGGGGGAGGAGAGAAGCAGGGGAGGGGGGGAGGAGGGGAGGAGGTGCCCCGGGCACCCAAAAAGGGATCTCCTGCAGACCCAGGAGAGACCATGCTGGAGCAGGTGTTTCCCTGCAGCCCATGGAGAGACCATCGTGGTGCAGGTATTCTCCACTGCCATGGAGGACCTCATGCTGGAGCAGGTGGATATTTCATAAAGGAACTGCAGCCTGTGGATAGTCCAGGATGGAGGAGCAGGTTTATCCTGAAGGACTGCAACCCATGGGAAGGATCCATGCTGAAGCAGGGGAAGAATGTAAGGAGAAAGGAGCAGCAGAAAAGAGACATTATGGATTGACTGCAACCTCCACTCCCCATCCCTCTGCACCACTTGGGGATGGCAATAAATTAAATTACTTTTCCCTAAGCTGAATCTGTTTTGCCTGGGATGGTCATAGGTGAGTGATTCCTCTGTCTTTGTCTTGACCCATGAGCTTTCCTTTTCTGTTTTCTCATAGAATCATAGAATGGTTTTGGTTGGAAAGGACCTTAAAGATCATCAAGTTCCAGCCCCCCTGCCATGGGCAGGAACACCCTCCACTAGACCAGGTTGCTCAAAGCCTCATCCAGCTTGGCCTTGAACACCTCCAGGGATGGGGCATCCACAACCTCCCTGGGCAACCTGTTCCAGTGTCTCACCACCCTCATAGTGAAAAATTTCTTCCTAATGTCTAGTCTAAATTTACCCTCTTTTAGCTTATACCCGTTACCCCTTGTTCTCCCACTACACTCCCTGATAAAGAGTGCCTCCCCATCTCTCCTGTAGGCCCCCTTCAGGTACTGGAAGGCTGCTATTGAGTCTTCTCGGAGCCTTCTCTCCAAGTGGCAACACTGTCATGGTAGCAATAATTAAAAGGAAAGTCCTGGACACTGAGCTGATAGTAATTAAGAGTGAGATCTTCTATAAATTTATTTGTAGTATGTTATAGTTTGCATTACTGTGAGCTGGTTAAGAAAGAATACAAGAACCCATGGTTTCACATATTCATCTGTAAATCCTCAAAGTGAGAGGGGCAGACTTCAACACTGTGACAATGTGACAAAGCTAGTTTACCATTTATCTTCGTTGAACTTTATGAGGTTTTTTTTCTGGCCGTTTCTATGTCTCTTAATGAGAAGTATATCCTGTAACTGCAAACCTCCCTTTAGCTATTGACTTCACCTGTTTCTACTCTTTTATTCTTAATTCTAAAGTTTCTTTTTCACTTCCATTTCCTCTATAGATTAATAGGACACTTGAAAGTTGGATTTATTTGGTTTGCTACATGACTAAACTTACGAAGTGGTGTTATCCATTGAGAAAAAGGGTGAGCATAACTGATGTTACCAGCAAATTAGAGAGAATTTCCATGCACTGCAACTTGTGGGTATTCACAGGTCATGAAGAGCCTGCAGCACAGAAATTATTCACTGGATAAAATAATATAAAATTAAAAATAATGAATCAGATTATTCAATTCTATTGGCAAACAATTTGCAAATAGGAAAATAAAGGAATCAGTAGCATGTTATTTTCTAAGCTCTAGTTTTATGATACCACTTATGAACTGTACAATAAAACAATTGCACCATGATTTAAAAATAGTTTAAATGGTACAGAAACCAAATACTCTGGCAATTTGTTCAAAAGAAGAGAAATATGTCAACTTATTTAAGTACTTATAATTGATAATTTTTTGGAATTATTTCTACAGTTATATTAGTGACATTTGAGGTCATTTTTAAAGAAATAGGTTATTGCTGTGGTGGAAGCCTAACAGATTCACAATGTAATTCATTTATATTGCGTACACATCTGCAGCTCCACAGGTTTTATAGTCTTATTGGGCTGCTTTCATTTTCTTGTTCAATCAGTCTCCAGCACAGGGTGAAAAGACTGCTGACATAGAAAGGAGAGGATGTTGTGTTCAGATAATGCCTCTAATACCCTCTCTATCACAAACATACCTAAAGCCTGACATTCCATTAATACCTAGCTATCTGTGGGAAAATGTTTTGGCTACCCACACAGGCTTGCCCTCCCCTATCAAAATGAAATGGAAGTCAGCTTTTTTATGGGAGGTGTTTTCAGATGTCTAAGTGATTTGTCCCCTTTGCTATGCAGACTTCCATAGAGGGAGGCAGAAAACCAAATTAATGAATCTGCAGTGGAAAGCGCAGAAACAGCCTATGAGCTTATTTTTACTATATGTTTAAAAGGGAGCTCATACAGAAGCACAACTTCCCAGTAAAGGCATATTTAAAAAATCCCAAATCTGCATATTGATTACCTTTAACTCTTCTAACTGCAGGTGCTGAGGATGGGGAAGATATGTCGTGGTGGTCAGCCAGCTGTCAAACTTTATATGAAATGAAAAACATGGACCTCATTTACTAAATAAGTTATCAGAAATTTAGTAGTTAAAAATATATTATTTTTGTGTAATCAATTATTTAATATTGTTTGACTAAGCACGGCATTATACACATCACTAATGTGCTATTCTTGCTTCAAACATCTTCTCATTCATATTTGACCCAGCAAGACATAGCTTGGCAGAGGAACCATGATTTAGCAGAGTACAAAATCTCCGTATGCAGACTATTTCCACCCATTTCCAGGATAATCCAGCTTGGAGGACTTGCTGAATCTTCAGTTTTATAGGTTTCTTATCCTGAGGTTCTTCGGCAAGATTACAAAATTTTAAAATGCATAGAGTATTTAATGTGTAAGTAATGAGTAATTTTCTTTTCTTTAGGTTGGACTAGAGATAATGAAAAAAATACGCTGTAGAACAAAAAAATGTTCAACAAATTTGTAAAGACCTGCATTTCAGTCAAGTGAAAGGTATGAAGGAAAAATGTCTCAATTTTCCCCCCTAAGTCATACAGTTTGAGCTAATGAAAAACACAACCAATCAACCAAAACCCTCCAAAACCAAACAACCACCCCCCGTCGCCCCTCCCCAGTTTCAGGGTCATGTAATAAGTATAACTGTTCAGCAGCCTAGGCAGTGTAGGTCTCCATTAGGCTAAGGTATGTCGAAGGGGGGAAGGTAGAGAAGGGACCTGGACACTGATATCTATTAAATTCTGACTTCCAATAAGCCTATAACAAAAAGGGAAAAAAAAAGCATAAAAGCCCCATGGATTTTATACAACATTTGAAGAGGATTCAGCAATATAGATTAAAATTAACTGTTCAGTGAAATGATGCAAATGGTTTGCTGGGAACAAATCTGCCTCTGTGTTAATCGATCCGTATCAGGAAAGTAATTAACTCTGTGCTGCTGTCATTAGCAGCTGTGATTCTTCAGACTGGTTTGATGAAAAAAACCTTACCTTTCCCACAGTTTGGGGGATTTTTTTTTTTTTTAAAACAAAAACAACAAAACCCCACAAAAAACCCCAAACAAAATAAACCCAGCACCAACAAAATCATAGCTTCTCTTGTTTAAGCACATCCAGAAAGATTCCACAGGACAACACTGAAGTTCCTTTCCACTTGTCTGACTTTGGGTATCTGCAGCTCAACTTTCGTTTATTTTTCCAGCAGTTCCCAACAGAGTATCCAAAAATCCTATTTTAAGTCAGAATTAGAGAGATGTGTTTCTTAACAGATTATAATAAAAAAGTGGGTCAGTTTATCCAGAAAGGAAATCTGTGATGAATCCAGTTTATTTCAGCAGAAATTATCACAGTGCTAGCAGCTAGCACTGAGAGTAAAGGAAGACTTTCACCTAACTTTAGAGATCTAATGGTGAGGGGAAGAATTTTCTTCTGGAGGCAGTCAATCCTTGTTTATTGACTAAAGAAACATAATCAATAAATATTTTAAGATAAATCTCTAATTTTTATGTAGTTAAAATTAGGTAAGCTAACATGATGCCTTCCATTTAGAAAATGTTACTTACTCATATTGAATTTGTTATCTGGTTTTGGACACCCAGATGCATGTGCTTCCTTATATTCCCCCTTATTATTAGGAGAAAAAAGGCATGGATCATGGGAACAAAGTGAAGATAATAGCAATCAATAAATAAAACAAGTTAGTGGAGGTTGACGACGGAAGAAAACAGAAAATAGTGTGAACCATCTGAGTAATGAGCATGCCAATGCAAAGTTCTCTGTGACAAGTAAATAGAACAAGGCAGGAATAGATATGGCACGCACTGGAAAGAATCAGAGTCTTGACTCAGCTGATAACACTAACTGGCAAAATAAGCAGGTAAAAAGGCAAAGGTTAAGAGGAAGTAGCAACGTTATTGCTGCTCTGATTGAATTAACATAAAAGCCAGTGTGGAGAAGCAGCTGAAAACAGCAGTAAATTTACCACAATGTAATAGTTTCTATGAGTAAAAACAATTAAAGCAACACTACTGTGCATATAAATTTGTACCTTGTAGGCCAATATGGAAGTGCTGAAAAGAAAAACAAAATGACAGGGGAACAGTACTCTGTCTTCCTTAGCTTTTATTCAGAGTGACAGAATAAATGCAAACTACTTTTCTATACTAGACACAGAGGTTTTTATGAGTATATATTTCTTTCTAAAGAAGTTTTGGAATAAAAACTTCATATCCATTTGTATGTTAAAGGGCCATGAAACACAAAAAAGAAGAAAGTCTGACACAAAGGTTTAGATATGAGCTAGTCTAACCTCTCTCAATCCAATGTAAACCATTTCATGGTATCTATAACCTATGCAAAGTATGGGGAAAAATACTGGTTTTAAATATTCAAAATCTGTCATTAAAATTAATCCTCATTTTTTTGTGTAATCTCCAGCAATCTCTCCCAAGGTTGGCCATGCTTGTTAGCAAACATTCTTTATACATATTGAAAAATGTATGTCTCAAAAAAATAGAAAAAATGGGAATTTTCATGTTCAAATACAAATGAAAGCATCAAGACATATATTTCGTGAGTGTTATTTCAGTTACTGAATACTTTGTTGACTGCAGATCTTGAAAGCTGATAAGCATTATTATCCTGTTCCACATCAGCTAGGTGAAGGTACTTAAAACCTCATCACATTTTAACTATAAAAATGGGAATAACACCTGTTTATCTGAAATTAAGTGCTTTAGAAGTCCAAGTCTCAAGGGCATCTTGCTAAATCTCTGGCTCTTTTAGGCAAACTCATATTTAAAACTGATCTCTTTTCTTACAACCCTGGAAAACCCTATCTGTAAATAACTCAATAGTAGGAAGAGTAAGAAATGTCTAAGAAGCAATAATTGTTTCAATTTCTAACCTATATAATCAATAATACAAAGACCAAGATACTTTGTCTGTAAGCCTTTGGAATGACTTGGGAAATCTGAATGTGAAATCCAGTCTGGTTTTATGAAACATTTGTGCTTCTGTGTAGCTACATTATGGATGTGACAGCACTCTTAACTGATTGAGATTCTGAAAGGCAGACCATAAGGAACAAGCCATCAAATATCTCCATTATTATGACATTTGTTACCACCTCGTAGAGGTTATTTCTGGTTGACCACACCTGCCAGAGAAAAGGAAAATCACATATGCAGGTCAGACAGAGAATACTCAATTTAAAGGAGAAGACAAGAAGAAGTAAATCTGAAATCCTTGGAGTTCAGTCAAATAAATAGTGCACAAAATGAGGAGAAAGCTGAGGCCACAGGAGCTGTAAAAGATCACTGATAAGCATTTACCTAGTGCTCAGTGTGTCAAATCTAACCATAAGCTTTCTCTAAACATGTATATGACAAAGCGTTGTGACAACATGACATTTTTGAGTGTTAAAAATACTCTGCACATCCTTCCAAAAACATTCAGCCTCAGTGTTGCTCCTTTCTTTTTGGAATTTGTGGTAAAACTGTCAGTGGAAGCCGAGCCTGACTTGTAGAAAAAGAATTGCATCAACACAGATTCCTTTGAAAAATGCCACTTTACACCTAGCAGAACATTAGGGCAACAATTATGTGTTTGTTTTAGAGGAAAGGGATGATAAGTAAACTATTGTAATCCATCTTTCAAGATCCCTCAAACATGATAACACAAATCAAATGTTAGATGACTAAATGATTTGATCACTCTTATTTTCTTGTCCACAAAATAACTACTGAACAAAAGATAAATTATATTATTTTAAACACATGTAAAAAGGCATCTAGGTTAGATCGCTGTGATAATCAATTTATCTTCTTGCACCAATTTAACTTTTCACTTTGGACTTTTGACAAATTAATGGAGATATAAAATAATGTACAATGGGTTCCTTATTTTTATTTTTTTCAAGATAATTATTTTAACAGCTGTTGATAGATAACAGAGAAGATGAGGAAAATGCTTTTGGATTTTGAAAATAATGTCAACTAAGCATGTAATTACTTTTTCAAATTTTCATACAATTGAACTTGTCTATTTGAACAGGAGTTCAAATATTGGTCACTGTGTTCATATTGTTCCCCATTACCCATTATGAGCGCTACAGAAATAAGGCTATCTCTTTGGAAACAATTTAAATTCTCCCAAGATGCTGAATGGTAAAAAAAGGTTTGCAACTTTGTGTTTTTAAATCTATTGATGACTTTATTTTAATATCTGTCCAAAATGGGAAAAAATACCTGATATCAAATATGACAGAACACATGAAATATTAACAATGACATTTGAAAATGTATAGCTTTTTTCTATTATAAGCCTTCAGCTTCACTTTGTCTTCATTTAAAAGTCAGAACTGCCACTCAAGAAAAAAAAGACAACTGGACAATAGAGACATGGGACTATTCTGCATGGAAGGATTTACATACAAATGTAAATCAGTTCTCACAGATTTGATATGCTTTGGAGGAAAATAAGAAACAAAAAGAGAAAAAATATTGCTCCTTTAAATCAGTCTGAAATGTGTCAAAACCAAAATAATTTATTAGAAACTGACAACTGACTAAATGGCAATGCTGCCAATAATCAGATCTTTAAAAATTCCCTTTAGATGAGATCAATATTTCAGATTTCATACAACTTTCTTTCCTTCATGTGAAGGGTGGGACAGGGAATAGGAAGTGGATGCTTCAGTATAATTCTACAAGAAAACAATTTAAATTTTGCAGCATTTTAGTTCGTATTTATCTATCTTACTTTTGCTTAAAATGCATGTATATAAGAGTTTCAACATTTCTGGCTATCAGATACGTCAACCATTTCAGTAGAAATGTCAGAACTTTGTAATCACTATACTGCCTATAAACTTCCTTTTTTTTTAAACAACTTTGCATAAGCAACCCATTTCAAATCATTGTACCTTTAAAATTTCCTCTTATTGAGTTCTAGATCAGCAAATGGATTTGAAATCTCTGTTCTTTTTCATTTATATGCAGAAGTGATAAAAGATTACAGAAGGGAAAACAAAGTGGCAATTCTGTTGACAAAAAAATAATGCAATTCCCTCTCTCATACTTCTATCAATTCTTTAAACTATAAATGGAAAATTAAACTATTTTCAGCCACAAAATAATAGTCTTTAACTTAAAATGATTATATTGAGTGGTACATATATTGTAAGTTATCATTCTTAGGGAACAACTACATTGCAAAGTTTTCCTGTCACCAGCAACTGAAAGAAAAATCCATACATATTTAGGATCATTATTGTCTTGAGGACAAAAAGATTTTAGCACAGTCTGCTAGAAACTTGCCTCCAGGTCTCTGCTCTAGAGGAATAAGGTCCCATGTATCTAGCAAGTTTTCAGAGATTTAAGGTCCCAGGGCAATGCAGATGTAACATTCAAAATCTGTAAATGCTGAATTAGCAGAGTCCCACATCTTCTATAACCAATATTAAGCCTTAGTTTGTATGTTTTTTTTTCAAACATAAGAAGGAATAATCATGATAGATGACTCCTCCTAAAAGAAAAGGCATGAAAAATAAACATTTTATTTAATTTTTTTTCCTATTTCTTAAATAAAATATTTTCCTGCAATGTAGCAAACATCTGACTTTCTTCAAGAAGCACTTTGGGAGCACTAGTGTCATGCTTGTGCCACTATGCATTTTCCTTCCATCCCCCGAGCAGTTATCTTTGAGACTTTATCTTTGAGATCAAGTTTATCCAAGAGAAAAAGGAGTTTATAAATTATAAAGTCAATCTTCAGTGAAAAGTGAAAACAGAGAATTAGGAGGTATTCTGTAAAAGAGAGATTTAGACAAACAGATGAAAATTAAAGAAGGAACATGTTATGAAAGACATTCTGGAAACCTAGAAGATATTAGGACCTAAATTTACACAATACAGTTCACAATATTTAGGAAAAAAAATTTATTAATCACACTTGCTCTGATCCTAAACTTCTTTAACAAGCAGAAAACTCATTAATCTTCAAATAAGTTTTTGTAAGTCTATGTGTTGTCTTTTGTAAGAGAAAAAGATTTGGAATTTGTGAATCTTAACATTGTGGATGAAGGAAGAATCTATTAACTTCCTATTCTTTACAAGAGTCCAGAAATTTGGTCTAAATGAAGCTTTCTGTGACTACACGTAAAGATGTATTTTTAACAATTCTGAAAGAAATTTCACTAGTATAAGTTATAACTTGTATACAGGCTCAGCTGGATCAAGAAACCTCATGACAGGAGTTTTGAGAGATGAGTACTATGAAGGGGCACAAAGTCTACCTAATCTTCCTTCCAGAAAATCTATAAGAGAACAGAAAAAAAATATTTATCTTATTTTCCTTGTGGAATAAGTTATAGAATAGAATATAAGAAATTCCAATTTTTCATATTAATGGAAATGTATTCTCCAACTTCAGAGGGGAAAAAAAGCTGAAACACATAAATTATATTTCACATGTTAAAAACCCCTTCACTTGTTTGATCATAATATCTAACAAAAAGACTTTGTATTTTGTATTTAATGGCACATTGTTACAAAAGAGAAGATTAACATACTACATCTGCAACTTATGACCTTATGCAATGGTCAAACACTGTATTTTCCCTGAGAGTAAAAACAGATTCTACTGAACTGACGTTCAGCAAAGAAAGACAGGTTTGTTAGGTCTTGTTCATAGTTTTGGGTAGTCACTGGCTTGTAACTTGTTGCATTGAACTTCACTTTCCATGCTATCGTAGACTGCTATGAGACTTAGCAAGGGCTTACACACTGTCTCTTCACATGATATGATAACACACAACAGTTTTCAGCCTCTGAAGATAAATTAACTCAACAGAAGGTTACATAATCCTTCTAGTAGCATTCAGGAAAAGGGAGTGCATAAAACAGATTAAAAAATATAATATTAACCCTAGTCTTTTAAATACATCATTGTAATAGAGTGCAGCCAAATAGTTATTTTTCTTTTTGTCTGGATGTGTCAGAGTAGGAATCTGAGGAAATACATATGGTCTTAACATTTTTAACACTTCCATGTTCACTTTTATTAATGTAAAATCTACACACTTCAAGCTATTGTAATCACCAAGCTCAAAACATATTATCTGGGAAGTCATAGGCTAAAATGTCGATTTCACCTTCAAGTCCATATTAAAAACAAACAAACAAACAAACAAATGCCCACAAACTTACTAGAAAACCATAGAATCATAGAATGGCTAGGGTTGGAAAGGACCTTAAAGATCATC